>OY998151.1:15491253-15558196 GCA_963921925.1 Sphagnum tenellum
GGGCAAAGGACCAACCACCCCAGCCAGAGAGACCACACCTCTACCACTTGAAACTATCAATCCTTAGTGGTTGGTTACATCACAAAATTTTCCTCCCATCTCTTGCACATATAGTATGGTAACAATACCAAAATTTGTCAAACTTCTTGAGAAGTTTACATCCATCTTCTCAATGTTTTTAAACTTGCAACAAGGTATGTTACCACTCAAGCTCACCATAGTCAAGCGTATGTTCTCAAGTAACTTTCTTTAACCTAGTTTTATGCCACCTAATGCCATTAAAGATAAGGTCATTTTGTTCAATCCAAATGCATCATAGCATGATGCCTTTGAGTAAGGACCACAAGTAGATATACTTCTTCAATCTTTAACGCAACCTTTTGTTGAACAAGCATTGCTTCAAGTTGAGTGCTTTCCAAGTGCAATTGGTATGCTATGTTATAAGCCCCATGTACAAAATAGTGAAGGAGATCTCCCATGCTTTCTTGGTTTCTAGACATTGTTAAAATATGTGGGTGAATGTTTATGGAGTTTTAAGCTCACAAGATGGGCAATCCACTTGAACACTATTGTTAGTTTTAACTCTTGAGGAGTTGACCACCACCACTTGGTGTCAAAATGACCAAAGAAAACTAGATTATTTCTTGGCTCTACATTTTATTCTTACGTCTTTCCATCTTAGTTATAAATTTGAAGGGAGGCCTTGTTTCCACAAATTTGGTACCTCTCATAAAAACCTCTTCTTTGATTTGAACATTTGTTGTCCTTGCTTAACATGGTGCTTTGTTAATTCCTCCTACCCACTTCACCTCCATAGCCCATGATCAAACTTCAAATCTTGGAGGTTTGCATAAAACATCTTACATATTTTCCATTTGATTTCAACTTCATACATACCTTAATTGTTTTCAAGAATGTCTTTTGTTAATTACCCTTCTACTGAAACAACCTTCAATGCGAGTCAACCTCAAATGCTTGAACTTCCCTAAGAATCAACATTGTTATTTCCCTTTGTTCAATCAACCATTGGTTTGAAGTTATTTGATGTGCGAAAGATTAAACATGAGTTTGCAAAAAAACTAATACATCACAACCCAATCCTTATTATTTGTATTCAAATTCATTTGTCCAAATTGTTGGGTAACTTTCAATGATCTTATTCCAAATCCATTGTTTAAAAGTAACTAGATTTTTTTGGGACTCCTTATTAAGAATAAAAACCTTTTTTTCTAAGTTCCATAAGTCCTTTACCTTTTTAAATTTTGTCCTATGAATATTTTGAGCTTTTTGAATAGAAATCTCATACAACTACCTTTAAATAATGAACCCTTTTAAAGGCTAATTAATTTGAGAGATGTTATAACCAAAGTTGATTGACATTATACCTTTTCAAAGATAATCTTCCATGCTTTCATTATTTTTCTGTAAATTTTGGATCTCAACACTAAGTATGCCCTTTGACCATGGCCCCCCGATGGTTCAATTGAGGTTTGAAAGCCAAACCAAATGTTATGATAGGCATACACTTGGCTAGTATGTATTTCAACAAGGTTTGAAAGTTTCAATCATTTGGCTCCATAGCTAGCAACACACATTTTCACATTAATTTTGAAAAAAATCCTTTGGATCCATCAAACCTAATCTTCATACATCCTTGTGCACACAATAAGGCATCCTAGTGGCCAATTCACTTTAATTCAATCTTCATGTTCTCCTCCTCACCACAAAAAATTCCACAACAATGATTTAACCTTTTTTATGGCCTTTTTGGAACATTGCCACACATAGATAAAAATCACAATGTTGAGGCCAATAGAAGTATAACCTTACTTACCAAAGCTTAATGGGTTTACTCCAAAACTTTAGTTTTGTGCATATTTTCTCCCCCAAGAATTTTTCAACATCCTTCACTTCCAAGTCTAATCCAAAATGAGCTTTTAATGTAAATATCTCACCTTCTTCTACCCATTTCCACTTAATGTTTTCAATCCAAGTAGATTTTTCTTTGATTCTCTTGTAACTTGGGTAGGAACAAACTTATTATAGTTGACCTCAAGTCCATTAATAAATATAAATAATTCCAACATGTTAACCATATTTTAGATCTTCCTTTTTTCCCTTTTGACTATTAAGGTAGTATGACAACATATTAAAAAATGTTTTTCTTTTTCATACTTCTTGGGAGTCTAATGCCTTTGATGTGCCCAAGTCTTTTTATTTTTTTATCATAAAGTTGAGTACCTTTGCGACCATTATGAAAAGGTAGGGAGCTAATGGACATCCTTGCCTAATTCCCCTCTCAATCTTGAATAATTTGGTAATGTTCCCATTGAAACAAATAATATTTGTTACATTTGAAAGCAACCTCACCATATCAATGAAGTCATGGACCATACCCAACTTTTGTAGGGCTAGGAACAAAATGTCCTAATGCACCTTGTCATATGCATTAGTAGAATCTAGTTTAAATAAAACAAAAGATCAGTTGAAATGTGCATTCCTTATGTTCAAATGTGCATATTTAACTTTTGTTATAAGAACAAGTGAAAATGTTAAGGTTTGTCCATCTACCTATCCACCTATATTTTATTCTTCATTTAAAATTTCCATTTCATTGACATTTTCCCCCCTCACAAACCTTCTTAAGTGACCACACCATCCGCACCATTTATTTTGTTACAAAACCTTTTTGCTCCACTTTCATACTCACCATATTTTCTTTTGTGACTTTATTCCTCGCAATTCTTTGCTTTGTTACCCCTTCTGTAAGAGAATTTTGTTGTAATTTGTTATCATTCTTAAGATTTTGTTGTTCAAGTGCCTTCATTGAAACCCAAGGTACAATAATATTTTTCTTGTCATCTACTCACCTTGCTTTTGTTGGCTACCATTACTTATTGGCTCAACATTAGCCTTATCCAATGTTCTTTTTGTTCAAGACCTTTATGAAGCCACCCTTATCTAGTTGTGAACCTTCCTTGATGGGCATTGGACATTAAACATTTTTTGTCATATTTTTCTCTTTTCCCATGCCATGTTTTGTTCAAAACCTTTAGGTAATCCCCTCTTATTTCCTTCATGTTGGCAAGTTTTCATGTAATTTAAATTTTCATTATGTGCCTTGAATCATTCCTTTGAGCCCAAATAACATGGTAGTCTTACAAGATATGTAACAAGTTATTACAAAATGTCATAGATGTCATTGCTATGGAGTTCATTCATTTGAATGTGCATGACTTGGAATAAACTTGAACCTAATTTTTAATTTAATTTTAATTCATTGTTAGTTAAGTTTTAGTACACAATAATTAACTAGTACTTCATTTTCAATTTACTTCCAATTAACCTTTAGTTGACTTTCAGTTCATTTCCAATTAATTCCTAATTCAATTTTAGTTAAGTCAAAATTCATTTAATTAAATTTTAGTTCATTTTTCAATTGAGTTTTAATTCACTCATAGTTCACACATGGGTGCACATAAGTGAATGTGGGCCACATGTAGATTAAAAAAAAATCGATAATTTTTTTTGAACTAAGTGCCTAGTGGGTATAAATAGAAGTAGAATTCCCCATTACTTTTAGTTTATTCAACATTAATTTTGGGTATGTTTCTGATCATAACCTTGTTCTATCTTTGTTTATTCTTTGCAATAAAATCTTGTTTGATTCTTATTTTGCATGTGTCATGTTTGTGTTTTTGTTTATTTTGTTTCATGTTTTGGGTTTAGAATTAGGTCTACCTTGTTCTCATTTTGGTTAAAAGATCTTATAGTCTTGGTTTTTTTTGTGCCCATGACACAAAGTGGCACTTGATTGAGTATTTTTCAAAATCAACAACCTTGATATTTTTTCTACAAACCCCACCAATGTTTATTGCCAAGACTCAGCCCAATTCCAAGTTAATTACCACACATAACCTTGGGTCTTTCCTCTTAATGTTATTCAAATATTCATTTATGATATTTTTGGCACGAGTTACAATTATCATTTCCAAAGGCCTTTACTTGAGCAAAGGCATTTCAACAAACACAACACTAGAATTTTCAAATCATGTGAAAGATCTAGGTTGAATCTGGGCATTGACTCTTGGTAAATTATTGTACCCAATGTCTTGGGAAAGCTACACATTAGCAACTTCATCATTCCTCCAACAAAGTGGAATTTAGTTAAATAAATCTTTGTCCTACTTCAATTCAAAATTAGTAAACCCAATTTTCATTGCATTGGTGATCAACATGACTTAGTCAACAATGAAATGTGAATTTTTAAAAAAATCCTATGAAACTATCTTGAGTGTGGTAGCCACTTTATCATTGAAGAATGTCCATAGGCAAGTCTTCTTGTGGTATTTGTTCAAGTTCATGGATCAACAATTTTTTATGATTTTCTCATACACCAAACAACAAAATCTCCACATGTGACACCTAGAAATGGTTGAACCTTCCAACCCTCATCGGTGCTATCCCTAGGGATTTTATGATCCCATCTACATTCATCACATACTAATGTCTTCACATGCGTGAACTTTTTGGAGTTCCGTCATGTATATTCTTTCATATTTCTCTTTAATAGGAGTTAATGCTTTTGAATGACATCATCTTGTGATAGGTGAACAAAGTTAGTAATGAAAAATAACACCATGATAAGGAAGAAGGATTTGGACAAAACAATCTAAACCCTAATACCCCCTTCCCTCCTAAATGAGATTGCTTTCTTTGGATTAGAATAATTATAAAGCCCAAAATGCATATGAATTGAACACTACTAGAGAAAAGGCATTCATTTTGGAGAACTAATGCAACATAACACCTTTGATTGCCTTCACAAAACCTTGGACACCGTCACCATGGTTCACTAGAGACATTCATCAATCCTCATACCAAATTTGTTCATTACATTAGTCTTTCCCCAAAGCTTTGTAGTCACATTTATTGTATCGGTTCAATTGATTCCTATAATACCTTGGTAGCTTTGATGTTAATTACATTTTTAATAAAATTGTTCAAATGTTGAAAAAGGACGATTCCATGAAAATGAAGGAAAGTAAAAAATCTTTTTGAGATATTCATGAATATATATTTTTCATATGAAATTAACCTTGAAAGTTAATTAATTATTCCATAGACATGTGTTGAATTGACCTTTGTCCTATTATATTTTATAGATGAGTGGTTGATGGCTTACTATTTTCTTTTTGGGGATAGGTGTGTGTTTTTTCTACTATTGATCGTGCTATACGTGAGTTTCCTTTATTTCTTATAAGAATTTGGAAAATAGATAACATAAGTAAACATGTATATGTTTACAAATTTTGTCTTTTAACCTCGACCTATTTTTGAGCTTTTTTACTTTTCTCCAGATGTGTGAAGTAGGTGGGTTGATGATCATTCACAAGAGGACTTAGCCAAATTTGGCTATAGATTAGAGAGGAAAGTAAAAATAAATAAATTCCTTTGGTGATATATATATATGTTGGAACCTATTGTTTAAATATGGTGAATCAGAATTTTTCCTTCACAATGTGGCCATTGGGGTCCATTTTTTTCAAAAGAAAGTCATTCTATAATTGGCACCTCCAATTTTTATTTTTTGCAAAAATGAAAAATGCCTAATCCTAAGAACCAAAAAGAATTTTTAAAGCAACATTGACTTCAATTGCAACTAAGTATTCAACATCTAAAATGTTTTGTAACAAGGTGTTTGGACATTCTTTATTCAATATTTCTTCAAATTCATCTTATACATAATGTTTTCTTTTGTGAATAAATTTTGTCAAATGGAATTAAAAAAAAAAAAGTGCCATAATAAGTATCTTCTAGATTTTCTAATTGCCAAATTGTTCCAATTATAAGTAGTCAAAAATATTTATAAATGTCAAATTATTTGATTTTCATATTTTTAATAGCCATAGTTGGCTAAATGATTACCATAGCAACACATCACAAAATTGGAAAAAATAAAATAAAATTGCTTGTAGAGATCCCTAGGTTGCACTTAGGGATGCTATGGGAATCTCTTTATGTCTAAAGCATTAAAAAAAAACCTTGAAATTCATTTCCTTCATATTGTGCACAATGCAAATCTTAACATGTAATTAGGGCTTGCAAGGCAAATTGCACTTCACATTTTCTCATGTATAGGATTCCTTACATGGGGAAGGCCTTGATGCCATGTCATTGTGGCCTTCCTCGATCACTTAAAGCATTCGGAGAAATTTTCTCACATATTTGGAAAGTACCATATATCTCTAAATTTTCCTCTTAGAAAAATGGAGGGATCTTATGCATACTCACCTAGGAGTGTGTAGGAGTGAGAGGACCTTTCAACTATATAATGTAACACAAGGATGTTACAACTTCAACACATTTTTATCAAATAATTAATTAAATTCCATATTGAAAATAAAATATTTCTGAATATTGCAAAATATTTTCTATTTTTGTCTACAAAGTTTCCTCTTTTGAAAAAACAATTCATTGAAAATTTCAACATTTCTACAAATAATTAATGTCGAAATTTGCCAAGGTATTATGGCAAGTGGTGATCACCTTGTGCTTTATGTCTTATGTATTAATAATGGAGTTATTAGTTTACAAGGATTTAAAACAATTATTTAGAAGATGAACAATAAAACACCCTAATCTTGTGTCTCCACCCAAAAGATCTTCCACCAAGCAAGGACTTGGACCATGATTTTATTAAGAGACTTGGTGGAAAAAAGAAGGAATCCATTGCACTTTTGAAATGCTTGTAGATCCCTCCTTGTCATTTGTACTCTTGAATTTGTTGAAGGGGTTGTTGGAATGTTGGATCCTTCCTTCCTTCCTTAGTTGCAAGTGGGGGGTTGATGTATGTTGGATCTTTTCTTAGTTTAGTTGCAAGTGGGGATGAATTCAAAGCTAACCAACTACAAATCAAGCATGATCTCTTAACCACCCACCTATGGGCTTGTTGATTAACAATCAAACATTTAAATTTGATGTTGTCATGAATCTTTGCCTCACTTTCTAAACTCTATTTTTGTTCATGTTGACATGTCCAACATACATATATAAATATTTATTTCAAGTTGTTTAGTCTTTTATTCGATCTTTTCTCTATATTCATAATAAAAGGTTGTGAAAAATCAAAATTAAAAATACAAACAATGTCCTTCAATTTGCATGGAAAAAAAGATCAATAAACGGGGTGGCTAAAAGATTTAAAGAAACATTTTGGTGGGGGCGAAGTGTGGGGGATCTATATAGTACCTCTTTGTTTTCATGCATGAAGGGACCCAGATTTTCATTAAAGGATACATTACTAGGATGATTGTTTTGGCGCATGTGATATATGCCCTTATTGACATGTGAAATTCAACATGTAAAATTGATTGCATGGCGAAAGAAGAAGAAGAAATAGTGGGTTGAAGATTCAAACAATGTGGAGCTTTTTTTTTTCCTTCTTTTTCTTTGTTGTTGTTGTTGTTGTTGTTTTGCTATGTTTGCATTTCATACTTTTCATGCTCAAATGGACCCATTTGCAAAATCAACGATACCTTTAGTAATGTCAAACAAATTTCTAGAACTTTGGGAATTGACATTGTTGTTTGATGTAGAGGCCCACCCATTTGCATTAATTAATTAATTACCCTTTTGACTAGTTAGTTTGAAAGCATGTTTTGAATTGTAATACACATGGAGAGAATTTCTTGTATATTTGGAGAGCACTATACTATACATGAAAGCTGCATTGTGTCCAAACAATAAAATATGGGATAAAATTGAGGTGCTATTGGGAATTGTCTTTGGGGGAACCCTTTTGGGAACTTGATGGGAACACATTGAGAATATTAAAAAAAAAAACACCAAAACCCATCCATCCTCTCCTCTAGTTTTGTACATTACTTCTTGGGAATCAAAATTTTGTTGTTGTTGTGGTGGTCTAATGGAGCAAAATGCTAACAATATCATCATATTTGACAAAGAAAGAAAGAAGGTGCAACTTTTTCCAATGTACATGATTCATGTTGTGTATTAAGCATATCGGGGCCAAAGTTTTGGGAGGGAATCAAGGGATTGAATGTTGAATTGCTCCCCAATCCCAACTCTCCCAACCCTAAACCCTAAACCCTACAACTTCACACACACACACACACACATAGATGCACTCCGTAGCATTGCCTATCACCACTTGAATATTGAATATACTCTCTCTCCCTTTGTACTCCACTATGGAATCCCCCCCCATCCGAGATGGAGCTAAGAATATCCCAATCCTCCTCCTCCTCCTCCTCCTCCGCCCATCCAACCGTCATCCCAAATAGTTCCCGGGATGTCCCCCGTCCCCCCCCCTCCCCCCGCCCGACCCACACTCTATTCGGATCTTGGTCCTTCATTCAATCAATCACATTTAATCATTGATTGATCGATCGATCACAATAGGCGCGTTTCGTTTGTAATCATGCATATTGATCGATCAATCTAAGTTACGACTTTACAACAATAATGGACATAACAATTATGCTTTTTAGGCTTTTGGGAGGGGTCGGGGCCCCCAAAAAAAAAAACATATGTCCTCCCCTCTCCCTCCTCCCCTTGGGACCATGACTTTTGTGAAGTCGGAAAGCCCTTGGCGATTTATTTATTTATTTATTTATTTTTTTACGTCGGGGAGGAGGGAATTTCCCTCTCGCTTTTGAGAACAAGTTTTGGTTTTTTCATCTGGCAATTTGGTTCTTCTTCACAAGGGATCCTCCGATTTCATCACGTATTACACTTCTTCATCCGACTTTGTCAAGTGTTTTGCGGCCTTTGGCAAGCGAGCGAGCGAGCGAGCAAGCTTTTATGTTGCGCAACAACGCCCTTGGGCCGAGGCATTCCCAAAATTAATGGGCCATCCTCATTCTCCGGCCATGGGTGCCCAATATATTGGGGAATGCCCAAGCCCTCGGGCAGTACCCTATACTTTAAAATAAAATAAAAATGAACCCAACACTTTTTTTCAATAAAAAAATTAATAAATTTTTCGATGGTTTTTTTCATAATTTTTAATTTCAATTGGATTCAACTAGGAGGCCAATATTGTTGGTGAAAAAAATAGAAAAATAAATAAATAAAAAAATTAAAAAATGGGCACTACTTAGTACTAACAAGTGTAATAATATAACCAAATACACCAACTTAAAAGGGTTCAAAAGGGTTAAAAAGGGTGCCTAGTAACGAGGTTTGCTGAACTGCAACCCAGTCGGGGGAGAGTCTGTTGCGGTAGCCGCGCGGATGCCTGTTGCGGTAGCCGCGCAGGGGACGAATGGCATCCGCGGACGTCCTTGCAGTGTGCCGCGCGGGCGGTCCCGTCGTCCCTCTTCTCTCTCTCTCCCCCTTGACGTTGGCGAGGAAACGCCCCCGCAGCGGCAAACAAGAGGAAGGGAGGAAGGGAGGAGCATAGAGGGAGCTCAAAAACAAGCTGGAGATGGGCTATTCTTTAGATGGAGAAGGAGAAGGAGGAGTACAAAATGTGGAAAAGAAGCGAGCAATTCGCAAACTGGTGGTGGGTGTATGCGTGATGGAGAAAAAGGTAAGCCTTCCCTTTGTTTTTTGATTCTGTTTTTGTTTTTGTTTTCTTCTTCTTCTTCTTCTTCGGATCCAGGATTGATGATGATGATGATGATGATGATGATGATGACCGCAGAACCCACATACCATTTTTCTTGAGCTTTGTGGATGTCTTCTGCCACCCTTGTGTCGAGGAACTTTGCTTTTTGTGCTTCTTCTCTTCTCTTTCTTTCTTTCTATCTTTCTCTTTTGCTTCCGATTTTCGTCGTTCAACGCGGCCAAGAAAATTTCCATGGTGCTGCGAAGAAGAAAGGAACAGCAAAAGGAAGGGGCAAGCAGTCTTGTTGTGGTTGAGTCTTTTACTTACCGGCTGGGCTTCTTCTGTTGGGTCAGGAGGTTGTGAGGGGAGAGACAGAGAGAGAGACAGAGAGAAGGGGAAAGAGCACACCATGCAAACCAGTGAAGTTCTGCTTGAGAGAGAAAGGGCAGGAGGCAAGGAAGAAGAAGAAGAAGCTTGAGGGGGGGGGGGGGGGGGGAGGGGAAGAGCGCCTGGCCTTGGGTGTGCGAGAGTAACACTCAATTACGCCATGGAATAAGCTTGGAGAGCATGCACATGTAGAATGTGACACATAAACAGTCAGTCAGGGTTTGAAGAAATTCTCCACTTACAGTAGCCAAATTCTCATGAGAGACACACAGAGACAGAATTCCCCCCCCCCCCCAACCCTCTTTTGGTTTTCAGTTCTGATGCAGCAAAGAAGCTTGATCATTTCAGAATCATCGAAACCCAGAGAATCACAAGGGAAAAACGAAAAAAGAAAAAATCGGACACTCAGAAAATCACTCCCACCATTTCCTCCTACCCACCAGAAGAACCTTCCAGTTTCACAAAGCTTTAAAGAACTTGAAAGAGATGCAAGAAAACTGGTCAAGAGTCAAAGATCCTCCCTTCTCCCCCAATCGCCCTCCCACCCATCCACCCACCCATCAATTTCTTCTGGAGGAATATGCCATGAGAGTTCTGGAATATGCTGAAAATTTGAAATTTGTGCGCATCAAGTGTTGACAGTTTTTTGAATTTTCGGGGTACAAATCTTCTGCACTCTGTTTTCTCTTCGCTGCTCAAATCCAACCATTCGGTTTTATTACCAATGACAGTAGCATATTCCAGGATCCAGGAAGGGCATCATTATCATCATCATCCTCGTCATCACAACCCATACTTGGATCTTGAGCTCTATTTAAATGGGGCTTTTGCTACTACTACTACTAGATTCTTTCTGGGGGGGGATTTCTGATTTCATGCTGTTTTTTTTTCTTTTATTGTGTGGCATTGGTGTGTGCTTGCTTTTGGACACGTGCAAGGATGATGATGCTTTTTGATATGGTTCCATGAGAGGTAATCTGCTATGATTTGATCCAAGAGCTTGATGAGATCAATCAGCAACAACAACATTGGCAATGCCAACAACGTCTGTTGATCATTACAATGTCATTGAAAGCCATTCCAACAATATGGAATGGATTTGTTGCAGTCTTGTGGATTCCAATGATATGGAATGGATTTGTTGCAGTTTTGTGTTTGATCACTGAGGGGGCTTGCAGGCACTGTCAAGACCAATGACTGAAATTCTGGACCGACTACAACAGTTTGGTGAATTTGAGGTTCCCAGCGAACTTTTCACCATCATCTTCACATTCTTATTGACCACCACCTGCTGAAGAAGATTTTGTTGATGGGACCTTTTTTTTTCCTTTTGTCTACCGACAAGCTTGAGAGCCTTTCTTCCTTCTGTCCTGTGCTGGCGTCTTTTATTGGGTGTACATGGACAGCTTGTGAATCTTAGAGGTAGTGTCTACTGGGTGGTTCGTTTTTTGTGCTTGCATGGTTTGTTTATGTAAATGTGATATGGGTTTCTGGTTCCTGATGCTTGTGTTTTGTCATTTGCAGATTGTTCAGTTTGGTGACAGAGTTATTCTGGGTGATCCTATTGAGAAGTGAGTGAGAGCCCTGAAATCAAACAGCCCCTGAAATCATGCTCTCCAGTGTGACTGACTGACTTCCTTCCAATGTCATTCCATTCTGCAAATAGGCATGATGGCCTTTAGTCTCAGGTTTTAGCAGCAGCTGCATAAAGTGTTGTTGGCAAAGTGGTGAAGATTTTGCTGCACTACTAAATTGGGTGAAGTCAGGACCCTTTTTTGCAGGTGGCCGATTTGCGATTGCCTAATTGCATTCAGTTCATCTGGCTACCCTGTTGCAAAGGTGGAAGCTTACGCTGCTCTTCGAAAGTTCGTTTCTCTCTATCTCTTTCTTTCTTTTCTTTCCCATCTGTCAAACAATCCCATAGTCTCATGTGTGCAATTTGAGCCTCAAGCCCTTGAATGCTCTACTGAGTCACAGTGCACTCATGGCCAACATGAAAGAGGTAGACGTTGTCCAACCTCCAAGGGTTTAGGGTTTACAATGCTCACTGACTGACTGACTGACTATTATTGTTTTTTGTGGTTTTTTTTTTCTGTGCAGACCTTATTTGGTAAATGAGTTGAAACCTCAACACATTCTTCAGGACCGTCGCAAAGTATATGCGGTATATCCTACTTTCCTATAGAACTGTTGACTGCAGATTCACAAGATACTTTCTTCAGTTCTGTGAGTGCTTTCAAAAGCTCAAAAATGATGGGTTTTCTTTTTTTCCCCCTTTCTTTCCCTGTCTATGCCACCCACAGCTGCTTGAAGAGTGCGAGATTCCTGTTCCACCATACGCCACAGTCAACCGTGATTTCCCCTACCAAGATGTGGATTATCTGGTGGAGGAGGAAGACTATGTTCAGATTCATTGCACACGAATCATGAAGCCCTTTGTAGAGAAGCCAGTAGATGGTGAGCTTCAATTATGTATGATATTTTTGATTTATCAAAGCATCTTTTTGCATCTTGTGGCTTTTGGTCAAGCTGTCAGTGAGCATATATAGTCCAAACCCAGATAAGGAGAAATTCAACACCCATGGCTCTGGAACTTAACAGGAGAGTTTTGTATCTGCAGGAGATGACCATAATGTTATGATATACTATCCAAGTTCTGCGGGTGGTGGCAGAAAGGATCTCTTTCGCAAGGTGAGAAACAGCAGAAAGTTTTACAAAATGTAAGACATCTCTTTGTCATTCTTTTTGTTGGTCTTCTTCAGAGCAATAATAAATCTATGAGTGATTTTCCCAAGGGAAGATGGTTTCCTGGGAAATCTGGAAGCATGTATAGATTGAGGAAGAAAGGTACAAAGAAGAAGAGGCAAACCCAAAAGGCACACTTCAGGAAAAAGTTCAAGTACTAAAAGGAGATCATGCAGCAATGCCTACATTTTTATCATGCTGATTTTTCCTGTGGGTTTCCTGCTTTTATTTTTTGGGGTTATGTAGGTGGGAAATCGATCAAGTGAGTTCCATCCTGAGTTACGAAGAGTGCGACGAGAAGGTTCTTACATCTATGAAGAGTTCATGCCCACAGGTGGCACTGATGTTAAGGTTTTATCTTTGTCCAAATAGAATGAAGAAGATGCTACTTTGAAAAAAGAATCCACCCTCTTGCATGAGAAGGCAGAAGAAAATGAATGTTTAGGTCTATCTTCAGCACTGACAGGAACAATGTGTCATCAGAGTGAGAACCGCATCAGAAAACTAGAGAGTAAGTGAGAGAGATGCTTTTAGATGATGTTCTTTGTAGAGAACTGTAATTTTAACTGCAAATTTTCAAGAGACGTTTTATACCCATGTGATCCATTTGTTCAGATTCTCTACAATTTTATATCTTTGTATAAAATATTTTTTTCCCCACTTCGAAAATTTGCCTTCTTGAGGAAAACCCATAACTTGGTGGATGATGATGATTTGCCTGCAGGTCTACACAGTGGGTCCAGAATATGCACATGCAGAAGCTCGCAAATCTCCAGTTGTGGATGGTGTTGTTATGAGAAGTGCTGATGGGAAAGAGGCAAACTCAATATGTCCTCTACTATAATTTTTGATCTTTTTTTCTGTGTTGATTTTTCTACTAAAAACCTAGCAAAAAACTAACATGATGATTTTGTCTATGTTTTGCAATTGAAGGTAATTTGTATAGTGTAGTAGTAGTTTTACTCTTGATGTATATGCATTTTTATGCCTTCAGGGATGTAAGGTGTAAAAGTATTGAATCTGAAGAATCAGCTACTGTGGAGAATTGATTGCCTTGTTTTTTGGTGTCTTTGCTTCAGGTGAGGTATCCGGTGCTGTTGACACCAGTAGAGAAACAAATGGCCCGTGAAGTGTGTGTGGCGTTTGGTCAAGCAGTGAGCGCCTGCTTTTTTCTATCTTTTAACACAACAAGCTTTTTCTCTCTCTCTCTCTCAGGGAAGAAGAAGAAGAAGAAGAAGATTGCAATAATTGTTTTTGTCCATTCATGCAATGTCAGATTGTATGATCACAACTAAGAAGTTCTAGATTTTTTTTTTTTTTTAAGAAGAAAAGAAATTTCCAGCTGCTAGTCTTTTCTTGAATCAGAGTTGTGGGTGTGTGTGTGTGTTTGGGTGGCGGAATAAAACAGGTGTGTGGGTTTGATCTTCTGCGTTCACATGGGCGATCATATGTTTGTGATGTCAATGGATGGAGTTTTGTTAAAAACTCGTACAAGTATGAAGATCAAAAACCTTCAATCACCCACAAGCTCTCCAGAGTTGTAGCAAAAAATACATATGCACATGTGCTCTATGTGCTTCCAGGATTTATTTATCCACAACCCCACCCCCCCCAAAAAAAAGCCTGAATTCAGCATCTTTTTCAGCACAGGAGTGGAACCTCTGACTGCTGCACTCACTCTCTCTCTCAATTTAAAAATTCCAGGTACTATGATGATGCAGCCTCGGTGCTAAGGTTGATGCTTTTGAAGGCAAAAGCTCCACACTTGATTTTGACACAACCACCACCAAGCTTGCTACAGAGCAGCAACTCACAGCTGCCCAAAAAAACGGGTGATGATGGTGCATTGAAGCAGGCTCACCCAACATCAAATGGTGGCACATTTGGGAAGTCTGAGGAGCTCCGCTGTGTCATTGCTGTTCTACGCCAGTAAGTTAGCACCCCATCATCATCATCTCTCTCTGTGAAGTCACAGAGAATCACCCATTTGTGGTCAGTCAGTCAAAATTCACCATTTCATTCTCACTAAAAGAATTCCCCGCTTCTTTCTTTCTTTCCATCATGATGTTCTTGTGGTCTTGACAGGGTTTAGGGTTTAGGTTCCAACCTGATGATGTTAGTGCTTGACAAAACTTTTTGTCTTTTTCTTGTTGCAGTGGTGATAGAACACCTAAAGCAAAACTGAAGATGAAAGTGACCCAAGACAAGCTGCTGAAGTTGATGATGAAGTACAATGGTGGAAGACCTCGAGCTGAGGTGAGAAAGCAAGAGTCTTTGGTGATATATTTAGTCTCTGATCAGCTCAGAAATTTCTCGCTCATCTGTGTACTTTTTTCTTCAAATAAATAAATAAATAAGTGCCTGTGCTGTGAATATCTTCTCAAATCTGAACTTGGATCTGAGGGATCAATGATGTTACAGGCAAAATTGAAGAGTGCAGTGCAACTGCAAGATCTTCTTGACGTAACCCGACAACTTATACCAGACCAAAGGTCAGTGATTTATCCAGTAGTTTGAGTACTAATGGTGTTTTGAGTACAGTGTTTTTTAACATGGTTTTTTTTCAACTTACATGTTCTGTTGAACTGTTGTTGCTATGAGGCAGGCACTTCATTACTAAATTGGGTGGTGGTGGTGACCCACTGCAGGTTGATTGATTTTGAGGCTGAAGACTCTGAGAATGTTGAGAAACTTCACCATGTCAAAGCTGTCTTGGAAGAGGTAGTAAAACTGCAGATCTGATATATATAGAGCCAATTTCTTTAGAGTAAAAGAACAACCCTAAACCCTAAATCCATCACAGGTGTCCAGAGTACAACATTTTGTAAGGTGAGATACAAACTGCTGCTCTGTTGTGGGTTGGGTTTTTTTGTTTCTTAACCCTTTCTTTCTTGTACTGCAGGGTGGGCATTTTTCAGGAATCTACCGGAAGGTACAACTGAAACCTCAAAGTTGGGTGAAGGTCATTAAAGAAGGAGGGGCAACTGAAGTAGAGAAGCCTACAGAGGCATTGATGGTGTTGAAATATGGAGGTGTCTTGACTCATGCTGGACGAAAACAGGTAACAAAAAAGAGAAAAACCATCTGACATGCCAAAAGAAGTCAAATGAATTTTTTGAAGGGAAAAATAAATTAATTGTTACTGTGACAAAAACTTAGTTTGTGACCAAATTGTGGTCTTGGTGCCCTATTTTCGTTTCTGTACAATTGCAGGTCAAGAAAGCGAGCTGATATTTCCAAATTGCAACTGTTTGACACTAAGGCACAATTATACCTAGTATTTGAAGCTAAGAGGATTGGCATTGCAATGGACTCTGTAGGAAATTGAAACATGACCCAACAGGCTGTTCCCCAATTTCTAAAAGCTGATAAATAGATCAGGCCAGGATGAAACACTGCAGTGAAAAAAGAAAAAGTTTGGGGTAGTTTTTGAAAAAATTGGAAAAAATATTGAAGAGGGGATTTCCCTCCCCATAAGACAGAGAATTGCATGTTTTCGACCCAAGCAACAATGGAGGGTATTGTGTGTGACAGGCTGAAGAGTTGGGGCGCTCATTCAGAAACCACATGTACCCAGGTAAGATTTTGATGCCTTGTGCTTAGTATGTGTCATTTTGCACACACATGACCTTCACTTATTTTACATGTATGTTACATTGTATTTATATGTTTCTCCCAATGGGTATTGTTTCCTCTGTGGGATGATGACATACAATGTTCAAATTGCTTTCTTATTGTGAAAGATGAATCAAAATGCAGTCAAGGTGAAACTTGATTTTTGTCATCATTTTCAAGCAGGTGAAGGACCCGGATTGTTACGCCTTCACAGTACATACCGACATGACTTGAAGATCTACAGTTCAGATGAAGGCCGTGTACAGGTATATATCTACTATCTCTATTGCTGCAAGAAAACTTCAAGCTTCTAACAAGCATTGTTGTACATCCAATCCACCGAGCATTGCATTTCATGCTCTGTGTAATTTTTGTAATTAAAAGAAAAGAATTTTTTTTGGGTTGGTATTTTCTGTTGTTGCTTTGGCCAAATTGAGTGTTTGTTCAACACAAGTTCAGTGGTTTTAGACAACCTGCAGATGTCAGCTGCAGCATTTGCAAAAGGATTGCTGGACTTGGAAGGGGAGTTGACACCAATCATGGTAACCAAAAACAAAAAACCCCACCATTTCAGAACCCAAGTTTAAAGTCTAAAAGAATAAGAGGTTAGTATGCCATGATGCTTGTTGAGCTCTGTAATGAAAATGTGGGTGGATCCATGGCAGCTGTAATCTTGTGGTTGCACTGGCAGAAGACTAAACAGGCATTATTTGAAGTGCAGGTCTCGCTGGTGGGTAAGGATTCATCCATGCTAGATGGGTTTAACACTGCCAGTCATGAAATGGACGAGGCTAAGGTGAGGCTAATCTGACCAAATAACTAGAGCTCAGCAACCCCCTTTTTTTCCCTTTTTTTTCTCCTTGCATCTTCTTGTCAATGCAATCCAGCACATTTTCAAGTTGGTTCTATTTGTGAAGAAATGGGTAGGGTAAAAAGATGTCAAAATGAAGAACCCAACTAGGGAGTTTGGTGGGTAGACTTTGAATTAAAGGTTTTAAGGGTTTTATGTCTTTAATCATCGTTGATTGATGTCAATTCAAAGGTTTAAGCGTTTTAGACCTTTACTCATGTTGATTGATGTTGATTTAAAAGGTTTAAACACTTTAAGCATTCAACCATAGTAATGATTAGTGTTGATTTACAGTTGAAGGGTTTAAACATTTAACCATTTTGATTAAAGGCTTTTAAGAGGAGGTTTATAAGATTTTAGTCATCCATTGAAGGGGTGGGATGTAAGTACTCAATGTTATAACCAATTTAGCATAAGCCCTTTGAGTTGGAGTGGGTTGTTGGATACAGGAAAAGTTATATGAGGTTTTGACAGCATCTGAAATGGAGGCATGTCCTACCCTTTCCAATGGCAATCTACCATGGCGTGTTCACAACAGCAATAGCATGCCCACAAATTCATCAGACTTGATGAAAAAACTGGTCTATTCTCCTTCCCTCCCCCCCACCCCATTATTGTATCTCAATTTCCTGTCTCCTCCTCTGCTCCTTCTAACTGCCCAACAACTTTTCTTTGTAATAGTCGGCATATTCATGTCAGATTGTCTGGAACTTTACTGCCCATCCACCGGGAGAATGTCGCCTTTAAAAATGGGGGATGAATTTTTAAACTGTTCAACATCCAGTGGAAAGAATCTCCCAAGTTCACGCTCCGTTGAATTTGGTCTGCTGAATTTTGTCGTGAAAAAGTGCACCAACTCAAGTCACCCAATATAATACAATATGATATTATTAGCCACTTGGGTTAGTCAAAGGCAGGGTCTTTCTTTTACCAATTTAGATCATTTTCATTCTGAAATTACATAGTCTGTGGCATTGGCCAGGAAATCTGGCTTTGATTCTGCTAGATGTGGGGTAGCAGCACTAGTCCTCGAGGCCTAGGTGCCAATCATTCCTTAGTTCTAATATATAATTTGATGGAATAGGCAGATGAGTAATTTAACAACAAATGCCAACTGATTTCTTGTGGGAGGATAATTTAGTTTTTAAAAATTTAATAATTAGGGGTTTATAAGGAAAAATGAAAATGACTGAAATGGGATTTTGGGGCTGTTCAGGTGAATCTGACAAGGGGGATTCGGGAGCAAGTGAACAAGCTGTGGGAATTGGAAGAAGAGCAATCAGCTTCACAAACATCGAAGAAAGAGCTCCCACAGTATGACCCAGCTTATGCCTTAGGGAAGTCGACCATAGATGTGAAACGAATTGAAGCCGGGCTGCCATGTGGCAGCGAAAACTTCCTTCTCATGTGTGCCCGCTGGAAGAAGCTGGAAGATGACATCTACAGTGAACGAAGAAAGTGAGTATATTAAAATACCTTGATTGATTTTTGTGCATATTTTTGAAGTCTGTCAAAGATTGTGTGTGGGAAGAAATCTTTGCACGCCAACAAAACCTCATTGGGGCCATGGCTTCGTGTTTTTTTTTCCCCCTTCTTCACGGAAATTGTGTGAAGTTCCTAAAATGGCTCTGGGCCCTCAAACCAATATGAATGTGAATGCCAATCATTCATAAGTTTTTCGGGTTTTTGGGGTGTTTATTTTGTAGTTAGCTCAATTGTTTTTATAATTTTAAAGTTTTTCTTTTTGGGTTTCAGTCTGTGATGCTGTAAAATATGCTGCCTTTGTGCTTTTACACATAATATCTCTAAGGATATGCCGTCTAAAAGTGCATTGGAAATATCCTTAAGGATATTCTGTCCCTTTGCCCATGTTGGATTGCTAGCCCATTTAAGTAAACTATCTTCAGTCCCTGGGCTTTCACCTGATAAAATCTGAGATTTTTTTAATGATGAGGAGATAGAAGGATATTTTACATCAAAAAAAGAATCGAAGTCCTTTTTGGAGTCCTCATTAGTAAAGGGTAGAATGTGTTATAATTAAACCATGTGTTCAGTTGTCTTTGGTTATGTAGAGAAAATGTTTTAATTAAACTGTTTGTTAAGATTTCTTTGGTTATGGTTTTTGGGTGGTGGGGACTGGGGCTTCTGTGTGAATTGCAGCTACTATGATATAAGCAAAGTTCCTGACATCTATGATTCTGCCAAGTAGGCCAATTTTCTCTCTCGTGACTTGTTTTCCCTTCTTCACTTTGTTGATGTTATTTGTTCACACTTTCTAAAGCAATAATATTTATGTTTTCGCTCTGAAATTGTGAGAGAGTAAACTTTTTATCAGAAGAAGTTTTGTTTTAAAATTTGACTTCCTAGAAAAAGGCCCTAATTTAAGTCTGTGAACTTAGATGCTTTTAATCAAGTATGTTTGCTTTGTTTATCTTTGTGATGTAGATACGATCTTCTACACAATGCACATTTGAAACTCAAGGGTCTTGATGAGCTCTACAAAGTGGCCAAGGTGAAGTTTGGGTTTTTTTCAACACCCATTTCCTACTATGCATGTAAACCATAAATGCAAATTTCAATTTTCATAGTGAATTTGAGGGTGGTTGTTTTGGGCATGTGGGTACCATCTTCTTGTATGTGAATTCCAATTTCCACACTGAATTAAGGGTTGATTTAGGCATGTGGGTACCATCATCTTCTTGTTGTGATTTAGCTATAGTTAAGGTGATTAGTAGTGATAGGTACTTGCTAGGTCTAGTCTTGGTTGGGAAATTAAGGGAGATTTCGAGCATTTTGGTAACATTTTCTTGGTGTGATTTAGCTATGGTTCTTATGGTGACTTTTGTTGACAGGTATTAGCAGATGGGGTTATTCCAAATGAGTATGGCATCAACCCAAAGCACAAGCTAGTCATAGGGGCAAAGGTACTCCTCCTTATCAAATGCATCATTTCTTGCACAATCGGGTGTATTTGGAGGGCAAGTTACATCCATGAATATCCCTCCTAGAAAAGTAGAGGGATCTTACACCTCCTTCTAGGTGTAAGATCTCTCCCACTCTTAGAAGAGTAGGCATAAGAACCACTTCGCTCCCAAGCCTCATGATCTATGTATTTTTAGGTTCATTGTAACTTTCACCTCATTTAAAGAGTAGGCGTAAGAGCATCACCACATAAGAGCATCACCACCACTGCTCCGTATGTGACCCTGCAAAAATATTTTTGACATCCAACTTTTAGTTACCAACCTTTTTCCAACCCCACACATAAAACTGAAACTGGGACTGCAAGTAGGCATGAGACTACTAATAGCAACCCACTTGGACTAATCAAACTATCTAGCCAATCAGGAACAGGGAGCAGTCAATAAATACGATTTGGCTGTTTTTTAGACTCTTCCAGGGCTCTAAAAGCTGTGGTTGTTTTCAGCATGCCAGCAGTCTTCCAGTGGATTCACTGTATTCAACTGATGAAACTGATCCAAGATTTCCAGTGCAGGGTCACATACTGAGTGTTGGTGGAGATGCTCTAAAAATCCTCCCCCTCCTAGACCTCATGATGTAATATTTTTAGGTTCATGATAACACTCACCTCATGCTCCACAATGGGTAAAGTACATGGGTGGGGTACATTCCAAAAATGTGGGGCTTGCTACCTTGTCCTAGGCCCCTTGTTTTGGGAATGCCCCCACCCTTTAGGTAGCTGAGTCCAGGCCCTGCATTTTGGGAATTTCCCCCACATGGGCTTTACACCATGTATATTAGTCTCTGATTTCCCCCAGAAACCTAGATTTTTTTCTTAACTACTTTTATGACACCCTCCCTACCTGTGGGGCCTTTTTTGCAAGTGGATCTCAGGTTTTTCCTCTTGGCAGATCTAAAATCTAGTCAAAAGTTTGTACACCTTTAGATGTTGGAGATTGTGTGTGCAATGTTGCAGATTGCACACCAGTTGATGGGTAAGATACTAATCGACCTTCGAAACACCAAAGAGGAGACAATGAGTGTGGCAGAACTGAAGCAAAACCAGGAGATTGATGATGCTGCTGCGACACTCCCTAGTCTGGTGAAAAGCAGCAGTGGCAAACATGTTCCAAAACTGGGAAGCAGCCGACAAAGCTCTACTGAGAATGTGACCGACAAAGATACTGAAAAAGAGACTCAGTACCGTTTAGATCCCAAGTACCACCCAAAAACCCATGAACTTGGTTCTCCAATCAGAGTCTTATAATACAGAGCATTTGGGATTAGAAAATTCATTTTATTTTTGGGGCATTATTATTGATCCCGCAGCTGCTGGTGGTGCTTGTTTCCCATCCCATGGTGCTAAACTCCTGTGGTTGGTTAATTTGGGCTAATTACCATATGCACCACAAGCAGTGTATGTAAGGAGACTTAATGGTCATTGCTTGAAGTTCTCATCCATCACATCAGTTGAAGTTTTTCTTCTGGATCACATCAGTCAGTATTTTTACATGTCAAAACTTCTGTGGAAGGTAGGAAATTCCAAAATGGGAAAATGTATGGATGTTGTTACTGAGCCAGATGTATGGATGAATGATTGACAGGTATGCAAATGTCAGAACCCCAGAGAGGCATGTTCGTACACGGCTTTACTTCACATCTGTGAGTGTCACTCTGTTGTTGTACCCTTTATTTCCAAGAGTTTTTCGTACAAAGTAGCAACCAGATGACTTGTGTGAATGTGATGAAACTGCGTTGTTGATCACCCATTATATTACAATGTCCGTGGATTGATATAATGGTTTCTATGTTTGCCTATGCAGGAGTCGCACATCCACTCATTGATCAACATATTGTGGTATTGTCATTTGGATGACTCCTTGAAAGGGGAACCGGGCCTTGTTTCCAATGAAGGGCTACAGCATCTATCAGAAATCAAGGAACTTGACTACTTGACACATATAGTCTTGCGTATGTTTGAGAACATTGCGGTAAGAAAGACCAAATCATCTACACTCTTGTTTACCAACCCTGGACAAACCTCTGACAATTCTTCAAACCATTCAGATCATCAAAGTGATTTTAGCAGTTGGTTTTTTTTATAAAAAATTAATTGTAATTTAAAAAAAATATTCACCTGACTTAAATTTCATCATCACTTAAACATTTCCCATAAAAATTTGGTATCTTTATATAAAATAGTTCTGGTTTTTTTTATGTTATAGGTGCCATTGGAAGACCCAAAAAGGTTCCGGATTGAGTTTATGTTTAGTAATGGAGCTGCTGTGAGTCCACTTGAGGTACTCTCTCTTGGCCTTCTAATTTTGATGATTTTAAGTCTTCCAAAACCAGCCTTAGTAGCAGTGATGTTTTTAGAGCATTCAAAACCCTAATGCAAAATGCTCTAAATCCATGTTTTCTTTCCATGGTGCACAAAGAATAATAGTAAGGTTGAAATAAGGAAATTTGCTCAAGATATTGTTAGTGGGTGGATGAGATATTATTTGTCCATTTAATTAATATGCTTGTGATGCATGGCAGGTGACACCTCAGATCCAGGACCATATGCTTCCTGTACTGCCGCCCGTGTCATTACAGGAGGATGGACGATATGTAACATTGGATGAGTTGGAGAAGCTTGTTCAACCATTTGCTATGCCAGCAGAAGAGTTCCCACCAGCTACAATGCCACATGGGTTCTCAGGCCTATTCATGAAAGGTGAAGGATGAGCTTTTGGACACTTGGAAAAGCCTTGTTCTTCTTGTTATTATTAAGAAAAGACCTGCTGCCATCAAAATCATGTTTAAAAAAAAAAAAAGATGCACATGTACAGAAGAGAACATGATGTAAACAATAGTTGAGATATGAAAGCCACCCAACTGATGACTAATGTGGTACTTTGTTCCATATAATTTTCCCACCAGCTGTATCACACTAAGTAAACCATTAGGTAATCCCCAAAACAATCCTTTTGTGATTCTCAGTTTGAGCATGAAGGTGCAGAAACACTAAAGTTTCTGGTGCAAATTCTGATCCACAACTGACCTCTTTGAAGGGGGGCCTTATAATGAGTAAGACCCATCCCATGACAAACAAAATTTTAAGAAGTTTGGAGATTTAATTCTTTGCTCCAACACAAACTCTAGAACTGAACTTAGAATCCATATTTAGTTATGTAAAGACAGGATTGAATCTACTAGACATAGAGAGTTGCTGTGGGACAAAACCTTGATGCAAAATCGGCTTAAAATGATGAGGTTATATAAATGTTGAAAAAGTATTGAAATAGTTATATGTTGGACATGGTTTCACAAGGTGTCCGATGGTGGCATCGGAGGCGAGAAGTGAGGAGGCGATTATAACAAGGGCAGCCCTTTTCTTCAACGAGGAAATGCACTGCAATGGGTAGCACTCATTATATCCTAGAAGGGTATGCAACAACAAATCTCCAAATTGGTTTCGAGATCTGTGCTTTCAATCAACCGAAGAAAAAGGTTTTGATCATAATTGGTTATTAGCTCAGAATCTGAATCCAACTCCGTATCATATACTTTAGGAGACTTAACTATATCAGAACGAAAGTTCCCTGACATAGTATTCTTTGAATGCCTGTGATCCATAGACCCTTTTCAAGTTTTGGCTGGTCTGGTGGCCACTAACAAGAGGATTAACAGGGCTGGAAGTTACTAGCTGCATTTGTCAGGCAGTTGTAGAAAGCCCTGACCTAAAGGTCAGATAAACAGAATTCCACATCCTTTGGGAGATGGAAATTGTACACTAAATTCTTTTCAAAACTTCAATGCTCCCTGAGATGTTAGTTAGCAGAAAGTGGCCTCTCAGAGACACACAAGTCTACCCTCAAAAGATTGGTGACATCACAAAAGCATTTGATCCACAATATGCACTCTTGGTATCAAGTAGAGTTTGGCATACATACATATATTATATGTTGTGCAAACAGTGATCAAATTTGGGTTCAAAGGAAGCATAGATTGTCCATGAGTTGGATCCAGGAACACTTGTGCCATGCTCTCTATTTGGGTGTGTGGTTGGGGTGCAAACAACATTGGGTGCGGTAGGTCTACTACATATGCACATTGTCACATGGTGTCCACATAACAATGACTGCCAAATGATTGCCACATGGGATGCCATTTGGCATCTTGAAGTTGCTACAAGTGTTGAGGAGAATGGCAGGATGAGATAGTGCAATGCTGAAATCATGTTGAACTTTTGATTCGCATCTTTTGACAAGTGACTTACTTGATAATTGAAACAAACCATTTCCATACAGGTTTTAGGGTTGTGAGTGAGTTAGTGTGTTGATGTCAATTCTTGTACATAATGTCATGGTTTTATTAGATGTCAGCTTCAAAATTATGTGGAGATTTTAGGTGTAGGATAATGGATCATGGAAATAAGGAAAACAGCAATTTTTTGAAGATCTATTATGAAAAGATAGATTTGTGGGATCGTATCTGGACAATAATTCACAAACAGAATAAAAGATACAGGAAAAAATAGCTTGAAAAATGTGATGTGATACATAAAGAGAGAGACCAAATGAAACAAATTGCATTCTTGTCACATTCAATTGCAACTTGCAAGTGGACATTTTGCCAAATTAAGCACAGTAGAAGAGATGATACTCTCTTTATGAGATTCTATAATGTTTGATTTTATTTATTGTGTTTATGTTGAAAATTGTCATGTTTAAAAACTAAACTATGAGTGCACTATTTTTTGGTTTACTTTAGCATGCTTTCACTCACATTTAAAATGCGAAATAGTTTGCACAACTTAAAGCCTTAAATGTCAACTTATAATACAATTGGTTAGATTATATATATATATTTAAAAATTCATTGATTCATCTAATAAGAACATCAATTAGAATGAAAAGTGAAATTACCCATAATAAGTATATTTGGGAATGGGTACTGGCCTACCCATTCCCAAATATATGAATTGCAATCCTTGTTATATTAGGGTTATTCGTAAAGTCCTGTGATTAGGGGGTGAAAAGTGTCAGTTTCGACATAATAGGGCATCAAATATGTATCTGAGAATCAAAATTTCATCAAACAAAATAACTTGGTCTCAGACTAGTTTTCCAGCAATTTATTTTCATTTAAACCCTCTTCAAATGACATGGATTTCCTTGCAATTGGAGTTTATGGGTACACTCCAAATGGTCCTTAAAGGTGAAGCCTTTTTTGAAATGCCCACAACATTGTGCAATCTACGGAACTATGTAAAACATGGCATTCTAGGGTTCTTAGTTTTGGTGTGCCTATGTTTTTCTCTCATATTGTTTCCATCCCATGTTTCCATTTACATGATGCAGTGTGGTCAATGGTGCTCACGACTCGTGCCCATGTGCTCATGATACGTTGATCATCTCATCTTTGACGTTAAACATCAAAGATGTGACTATAATTGTAAAGTCATGGTATGTGATGTAACCATAAATGAAAGTCATTAGGCATGTTTAAACTTTAAAAGTTAGGGTTACAAGTCAAAACCAATGTTGGGCGACTACATCATTTATTGTATATTGAATACAATAATAATGATATAGAAATCTCCAAAGGAAATTAATATGACAATGATACAAGTACATGTTATAAGGGCATGACTATAACCAAATTCACAATTTGCAGAAGATGGTATGAATATAATAAAGAATATTATTATTATTTTTAATGGCCCTTTTGCATATTTTCAAGTGCAAACTCAATTTAATGTTTGAACTTCATCCGAATGTTTGTTTAGAAGCCATTAAAATGATTTATATAAATATATACTCTTTCTATCAGCTCAATATTCAAGATGCAGGAGTATATCATTGGCTTTGTAAGTGCTGTGGCTGCTGAGAGCGATTCAATAATAACTTATGCAAATGTGAGTTTTGACAACAATTAATTGACAGAAGAAGAGCCTAAAAGAATGACTTAAATCTAGTCTTTCCTTCAAAGGGTCACTTCTAAAAAGGGCTCGTCAGGCAGTGAAACATCCATTTTCAGATGCGAGGGGCAGGTCAGCCCTTCAAACTCCAAACTTGTTGATTTCATAAGCCCTTTTCCTCTGAGACCGCAATACCGATTCGAACCCGCGACGTCCGAGTCAGGTGTGTTTAGCGTAGCCAGCATTTCACTGAACTGCAAAGTTGTAAGATACTACGATTTTTTTAATATTTATATTGTGTAAATGCAACTGTCGACCTGAACAAGCATTCAGTGGTCTGCTTCCCTGCAACTGCACAAGAAAAGTTGAGGAATTCTGCCATATCTTTTCTCTCAACATTTTTTGTTTCTTTTGCCAATTTTTTTGATGTATAACTCAGGCAGTAAGTGATCATCCATAACAAGATTCAGCCAAATTTCAGTAACACTCTACCCGTCAATGGAGAGTGGAGGAGCAAGTCTTTGTCCAACTTGGTTACTCAAAGTAAAAGTTATAAATAAATAATATTGTGGCTTATGGATAAAAGGATGGGTAAGTATGGAAATAAATAATTTAATTTAAGAGGCCCACCTTGAGGATCTTTGATTGGGAATGTAAGTTTGAAGTCACATGATTAACTTAGTTCATTATTTTGGGTTTAAATATAATTGTTACATGAATTATGTGGACTTGATTAGATCTTAAGTAAGAAGATTTAAAGTAATTGAGTGACTTGTTCACTAGGAGGGATGACAATCTAAAAAAATTAACACGGAGCATACTATTAATGACTTGTAATTGATTAATGAGAATGTTTCATAAATATAGGTGAATGAAAAACATTATTCATTTAATTTTCTCTTTAAGTATATAAAGGGTTGTGAGTGGAGCTTTGAGCTCATCTTGCTTTGCATAATTTTTTGTTGTTGTTACTTTGTGTTAAGCTTTTTGTGTAATGAATCTATGTTGTAATAAACTTCTATGTCATTTGAATTATGAAAATCTTCACAAAAATAAACATACATGTTTTGGTGAGAGCTCCCCCATAAAGGGAAATCCTTAAGCATGTGGGATAAAATGGACTCTTCAAGAGACATAATTCACATAAAGATTAAGTTTTAAGTGAATGGATGATCCAAGCCAAAAAACATGGAACTTTTATCTTTTGTATTTAAAATATGGTTTGTATGATGTGTGTGGACGATGTATATGAAAACTTTATTATGCAACTTACCTATGTGACAGTAAAGACTTAATTCAAAATTAACCGTCATAGTAGGTCCAAACCCTTCCTAGGTTACAATCCCATTGGAAAACCCGAGGTGCAAAGAAGTGATCTCCTAAAGTTTAGACTTTAGACCTATGTTGCAAGAATTACTGAACATTGAACAATTTTTGAAATCAAAACCAAAGTTTGAGTAATTGGTGTGTGCTTTTGGTATTGTTGAATAATTCTCAATGAGTAAAATTTTATAGAGGTGATTTCATAATTTTTAAACCTAAGATGCAGGAGATAATTGAATTTCGAGTAATCTTTGTCATTTGAAATTCAATTAATTGAGGAATGACTTTGCCATTGAGCAAATGACTTCTAAAGTGATTTTGCACAAATTAGTTTGGTTGGTGTGTAACTTAAGTAAATAAGAAACACCTGGTTATGAGCAGGTAGGATTGGAACCTCTTGAAAAAGGACCACCAAATGACAGGAACCATACTCCCCAGATGATCAGCTTTCAAAGCTGCAAAAAAACACCTGCCAATAATGACCTTTAAGCAGTACAACCAACTTGATGTCAATCTTGAAACCTTTGTGGCATTATGTACCCACGCTGTTGTATAGAATGAATGAACCACCAATAAGGTCTATACAAAACATGAGTATAGCCACTGGAACCTCAAACCTAATCTCAAAATCTATATCTCCCTCCAAGATGTGTCAACTGCCACCTGGTGTATGTGCCTTTCAACATGTGAGTGCTTGACCTAAGAGGACGTTATCTAGTGAATTGCATCATTTCATGCAAGGAAAAGATAACATGATAGGCTGATAGGCTGGCAATTTAATCAAGCTACTGTAGACCTAAGTTTCTCTCAGAGCAATGTTGGCCACTATGATGTACTCTAGGATCTCCGGGAAGTTTATGGAAAGCAGGCTCTCACCAAATGGTTGATTGAGATGTTAGAAGGCCTGCAAGTCGATCACAACTTCAGTAGTTATGGTCAACTCCAGTAGAGGTGGCCATTATAAAAGATGAAGATGCTATACCCCTAGTATGGAATCAAACTGGCCCAAAACATGCACAGGTGGGAAGATGATGCCTTCTTCTTCAGCAGCAAGTCCACAACAGAGTCCACAATGGTTTTGACAGACACCATAACTGCATTTTAAAAATCTGTATACAAAAAGACATACCCTTTGTTAAAATCAAGAGCAGCAAACATGTCCACTGTCTAACAAATCTTCATTAAAATTCTATGCATTTCCTTGCTCCATGAATGTTCCTTCAGGATTGCTACAGGTATTGCTGGTTCAACTCCATTCTGTTACTGTGGTCAGTGATAGGCTGGTAATGAAGACACTGAGGTGTGAAGTGATTTTTAAGCATGCTACAGACTGCCACAAACCACTGAGAATGCCACTGCTTATGTGTTTATGTTTACTGAGATTATGCAACAAAAAAATGAGCACTAGTACCAGACTATCTATGAGTATATCAAGCAACTAGCAATATAGTTCATACCTGAAAAATCCTAGCCTCGGTGTTCCATTACATGATGGAATACCTCAGACTCTGGCTTTAGCATTATGAGGAATTCATTGCCACAGCCTCCCTCCAGATGAGATGCTTGACATGCTCCACCTTGAGGTTCGGCAAATATGAGTCAAAATCAAACGTCAAGTGACAGTTTGGTTCATCACTTGGGTCATGCAGAGCAGAAAGGTATGGATGTGCCAAAGCCTCCTCAGCTGTGATCCTCTTGGATGGGTTGAAAAGCAGCATCTTCTCAGCCAAGTCACAAGCAATGGCACTTGTCTGTGGGAACCTGGAAGCCAGTGGTTTTCGCTCTTGCCCTAACAAAGCACTCTGTATGCGCAATCGAGCCTCTGGGCTTTGCAAAAATGATAGATCTGACTGATCAGGTGTTCCCAAGAGTTCAGTGATAAGCTTCAAGTGATTGACAGGATGTTCTTGTCGTGACTGGGTTGGAAACAAGGGCTGTCCTGTGAGCATCTCCACAAAAATGCAGCCAACTGACCACATGTCAACTGAAGCACTATATGATCTGCTCCCAAGAAGAAGCTCTGGAGCTCGGTATGGCCTTGTGACTACATACTCTGTGAGAAAATCATCTTCACATGAAGTGCGTGCCAGACCAAAATCACAAATCTTGAGCAAACAGTCACTGCAGTTGATGAGGATATTACTGGGTTTAAGATCCCGGTGCAGAATGTTGGCAGAATGGATATACTTAAGTCCCCGGAGAAGCTGGTACAAAAGGAACTGGCAGTGGTATTCATCGAGCTTTGTCGTCCTCACCACCTCATGAAGGTCTGTGTCCATAAGCTCATTTGCAATATAAGCGTCGTGGAAATTCTCCATGGAAGCAGGAACAACAATATCCTTGATTGGAATGATGTTGTCATGATCTGTGTGCCTGAGGAGCCAAATCTCTCTCAGAGTACGCCTAGCTAATGTGCTGTTCTGGAATGCATTCCTGATCTTTTTGATGGCCACTTTCTCTCCTGTTTCCGAATTGGTGAAGGCACATACATCACCATAGGCACCTCGGCCGACAGGCCCAATGGGAATGTACTTGCTGTAAACCTCGAACACATCCCCTCGCACATTGTACCTCATGAGGTTGCAGCCTGCTGCATTCCCTCGCAGTAGTAACTCCCTGTGAGCCTGCCTGTCTGCCTGCTGGCTGTGACTGCTGCCAATCATGCAAGAAGAGCTAACCTCGGTCTCTAACATTGCAAACTTGCCACACAGATGATAGAATTGCGACACAGCTTTTGAGAAGCTCACTCTTGTTTGCCAGGACACAATCCTGTTTCCCAGGAGAATATCTCCTTCCCAAAATAAAATCTCTGAGCAACACTAACAACAAGACATGCCCTGTGTATCGAGATCCTGGATCCTGTATGTATGGGGGGAATACGACTATTGCTTGCAGCGCGTGCACTTTGCTGCTACGTGAAATGAGGAGGCATCAGAGGAGGAACAACCGCAATACAACAGGAGGTAGAGAAAGTCTTTCACTGGCTCGACAGATTACAGACGACTAGAGAAGTTGCCCTTCTTGATGCGCCGCCATCCATGCGCAGGATCCGTAAGGAAGAGGAGTTTCTCGAGAGGAGAGTAATAACAGCATCCGGCGCTGCTCACACCAATCAAAGAACAGGAGGAAGGGGAAGTAGGAACAACGACACCTGTTTGTTGCTGTAAGAGGAACCGTCTCTGGGACAGCAAAACGCAGAGCTGATGCTGCTGGTGCTGCTATGGAGTGTAGAAACACCGCCCACCTCTCCCCCCGAGGCAAGCACCCCCGAGAAAGAGGCCGCAGATTTCTTAACAGCAACCTTGCATACAGAAAACGAAAAAGCCTGTGCAAGCAAGCAACCTCAGGAAGGAAGACAGCAGTCGAGACGAAGAATATTTTCCTCGCTCTTGCTTACAATGAACGACGACGCGGGATGTTTGGTAGCCGTTATCGTCACGCGAAAGACAAGGATATTGGCCACGGATTGCTCTCGTTGCCCGACGAGGTAGGTAAGAGAAAACAATGAAAGAAGAAGAATCGGAGAAAGATCATGTCCTGAAACGATCCATTTCCTTGCTCTTTCGTCGTCCGACCGCCAGGAAACCTACACGCGGAGGCGGCTGCTCGCAGACAAAAATGACATCCTCGCAAACAGATGACGAGGTCTGGCTGGGCCCACGAAAAACCCGATCCAGACAAGAGAAACTCGTCGTCCTCGTCAACTTTGCAACGCGACGAACGAAATCCTATCCAACAATAATAAGCAAGCAAGATCGGTACAGATCAAGCTCGTAATCTAAAACCTCGTCCCTCCTTAGAGACAGCGAAAGACTTCCTCCTCCTCCTTGCAATGCCACGGAATCGGATCCAAGAAGAGCAAGAGAGGTAGTAGGAGCCTCTATTGTACTCCTTGTGTCCACGAGATAGCTGTTACGAGAATGATGGACGTCCGTCAGGCTCTCGCTCTTTCTTCTCTACGGATACTTGTTGCTTAATTTAGGGTAGAAGAAACTGCTATAAATCTACAGAAAAAGAAACGTTTTCTTGCACGCACTCCACCCCCCCGCCCGGCCTGCCCTTCGATCATCGCAGGACGATGTCATAAATATAGCAATGGCTAGAGTACCGAGGAACACAAGATGATGCCGGCATATTACTGCTTCTTCCCCTTCTTGAACCTCTCTCTGTCTCTATGTGTAGGTATCATTTGAGAGCGTTGTTGTTCCGACACAACGGTTCTTGTGCCGATGCAATTATCTCGCGGCAATCCCGAAACCCTTGTTGCACGGACAATCCGAATACAAGCTCTAACCGTTCACGCTCCCTGGCTTGGTGTACGAAACCCTAATCTGAACTCGCAGCAAGGACGACTGTGAGGTATATCCTTCTCTAAGCAATGTATGATCCCTTGCCATCAGAGGAGAAGCTTGGAAGCTAAATTCGCAAAGAAAAATATCTGAATCCACGATTCTAGAACTGATCAGAAAGATCATTAGCAGCATTAAGTGGGATCTTCCGAGAGCTTCAAGAATGAAGCTGGGAGTGAACGGAGAGCTACCAACCACACACAGAAGGTTCACTCTGAAAGTGCATGCATTCTCTGAAAGAGCTTGCATTCATGTCTGTCATCCTAGATCCTCCTTACTTCACGCCCCTCAAGGTCTACAACAAGCTCCCACTCAAATCCATTGCATGTAGGTATTGATTTTGCAAACTGTTCAGAGAACTCGATATTCTGCAACTTGGTGTGAAAACACTTGGAATGTTTTGTTTACCTGGGGGGTGTGGATGAGAAGAGGAACGACTAGGGTTTGAAACTCACAGGTTGAGGGCCTGTACCAAGAAGGTGCAGCAGAAATACTCACTGAGAAAGAGGATTGCTGAAAACTCGAAGGACCACAAGAAGAAAAAATTCAAAGCAACAGACACACAATGTGTGCTCACTTTGGAGTCAAAACCTGATGACACTACAAAGGAGGAGTGTGCTGATTTACTTTATGGTGTGAAGTGATCATTGGGTGTTGAGCAAGCAATCACAGGATCAGACTAAAGTAAGCATAATTCTCTGCATTGAGACAGAGAAGGATCAAAGCACATGCTAACAGGTTGGAGATGGAAGAGAACATGGAGGTATGAGTACTATTCTACATACAACCCCGCTCTGTCTGTGTCTTCTCTTGTGGCAGCACAAACTGCAAATAGATTTCTTAACTGTGGGAAAAGAACCCATATGGGATTGCCCTCATATGCATCTTCTTCCACTGGTGACAGGCTGATGATTCAGTCACATTGACCTCAACATATAAGTGAAGAAATCATCATACGAGAAAGGTTTGAGGATCTCAAGGATAATCATCATCACTACAATTTTGTTGCAAGACTAGCCTATAAAGCTACCAAGATGATGGCCCCAAAATTTCAAAGTGCTTGCTCTGGTCTCGTTAAGAAGTGTTTGTTTGCTACCTAATAGACAAAAAGCAAAACCTACTTTCCAGGAGCTTTCTTTTTGCCAGCAATTGTCACCTTCTTGCCTCTCCTTGTCCGAGCATTGCACTTTGTATGTTGTCCTCGGCATGGTAGACCCTGGATATGTCGCTTACCCCGATAGCACTGAATGTCTTTCAGTCGCTTGATTGCCAAAAGGTTGAATCGCCGCTGTCATATTGGACACAAAACACACATCTTAAACCAACACTGCTAAACCCTAAAATGTATGTCTCTTCCAGAGAAACCAAGAATCGATATTTGTAATTGCTTCCAATCAAAAAACACTAAACTTGAAAAACAGTCCAATGCAAAGTTGAGGGATTGTGTGGCACTCAAAACATCATCAGGTGCTTCTCTGAGGTGTTTTCACAAAACCTGATAAACCCTAAATCCAAGATGCAGAAAACGTGAATGAAGCAAAGCGGGGGACCAGAGGCAATGAGGTTCTTTCCGTACAAGATCGCCCTCAACCATGTACTTAGAGACTTCGTCGCGAAGACTAGTGAGATCCTCTTCTGTAAGCTCTCGAGCAAGCTTATTCTCCAGGCCAATGTCTAGAAGAATCTGGCGGGCTGTTGTAGAGCCCACCCCATGGATGTACTGTAGAGCCGTTTCTATCCTCTTTGAATTCGGTATCTCCACTCCACCCACACGAGCACCTCTTATGTTTAGACCCCTATATCCCGAACCGTGCTGCATACACCACCAGAGGTTTGCTGTCAAATTCTGAGAATTTTCCTTTTTCTCTTTGCTGTACCCCATAGTTTCTTTCAACATCTGTACTATACGTCCATAGATAGATACATGTGCTTGCTCAGAAAACTCTAAAAAAGAAACTCCTCCCTTCGACAAACGAATCTACAACCCTTGCTCCTCCTCCTCTCTGTCTCTCTGTCTCTCTGTCTTCTTGCCAATTTGGTTCTCATATGCGGCAGGGAGAAAGGCACCAAGGGGGGTGGAGAAGGGGAGAGGGGGGGGGAACAAGAGCACATCACCTTAGAAGCTCCTGAGAAGGAGAGAGAAACCAGAGGAGAGGGTTTGTTGGCCACTGAAGTCTGAGAGATACCCACGGAACCCAAAGCGACTGCAGTCAGAGCTGGGGCTAGAAGAGTAGCTGCCATGCCCGCCATTGCAAGCTTGTTCCCTTGCACTTCCTCCTCTTGTTTTTCCCTCCGCAATAACACGAACAATGCGTCCCCAATTACACACGAATGCTCTCTCTCTCTCTCTCGTGCTCTCTCGCTCTATAGCGCGCGCGCTCTCCTCTCTCTCGCTCGCTCGATGTGTGCGTGTTTCCTTGGATAAGGTTTCGAGGCCAGGATGAAAAAGAAGGAGATGGATGTTCATCCGAATTACTTAGAAGACTAAATAAGACCTACCTAGGGGGCTACAAAAATATTTCCCAAATTAAAGGATATTTAGGGATTATTTAGGAGGTTACCTAAACAACCTAGAGGGCTATTTTTTAAGTAGCTAAATACCCACCTAGAAGCCTACCTAGGTTATGGATTATCTAAATATGACCTAGAGGACTACCCTAAACTCAAAACCCTACTTCAACCCAATTCAGCTTTACCATCAACATAGCTCTCATGTTTTTCACATAGTTTTCATAGTTTTTTTTTTATGCTCTCAACTAATTTGGAAAATGGAGTTCTTCATTTAAATAAAATGGGAACCTTGAGTAGAATATATATTTTGGTGACTCCAACCACATAATGGCTTGGCTCATAGGCTTGGTCCGATTTCTTTAAGCATTTTTTCTACCCATTCTTTGAAGAAATGGAACCAACCCAAACAACAAAGAAAGGGGGAACATGCCCTCGAATCACACTAGAAAGGAAATATAAGAAGGCCTTTAGGAACATTTTGAGCTTGTTTTGTTCATAGCATGAAATAAGGTGAACCATTTTTCACAACCTATCAAATATTTGGTAATTTTTTATGAGATATAATATTATGGTAGTCGCATTTTTCACACACCTAATAACTTTCATTTATGGTCACATCCCATTGCATAATGTTTAACATTGAAGATGACATGATCAATGTATCATGAGCACCATTGACCACATTACAACATGTTCATTATATAATGGAAATGATAATAAAGCTTGCAACAACCTTTAGGTGGATGAAGGGGGGTTTTCACCCCAAAAAAAAACAATACGGGGCCAATTAATGAGTTCAACGACAATATCAACAAAGGTTGAAATTAATATATTTGGGAATGGTTTGGTGGGTGGCACTAATTTATGGATAATCCACTTTCAATTCTAGTTCATATTTTTATTTGGTGAATCAATAACAATATTTTTTTAAAATGTTCTAACCAATTGTATTGTTGAGTTTCAAAGGGTGATAGGAATTTAGAGGTTTTAAGTTATGCAAATTATTTCCACTATCCAATGCAGGTGAAAACATGGTAAAGTAAACCAAAAAAAAATGCATCCAAATTTAGTTTTTTAAATGGTAATTTCAACATAAACATTAAAAATATGTATTCAAAACATATTTAAACCTCATTTTGAAAACATCATCTCGTCCCTTGAATTTATGGTAATTTGAAAAAAAAAATTCGAAGAACTTTCGTATAATAAAAGTAAGTAACAAGCATAGAACACAAAGTCCCAATCCTAGCATTTACTTGTTATGAGTGACCTCAAATTCATAACAAAATTGTAATTTAGGCAAGACTAACTAATCAATTATTGTATATAATATATGATATATGATGTCATAGTTGTAATGTAACATATTACTAATTTTAAATAATGTATAATACCATTACATACATATATAACAACAACAAAAACATATTCAAGTTTATAATATCTATATTTTAAGCTTAGGGTTATGAATTCATAGGCTTAAATAATTTTGGGTTTGTTGGACACTATTTCTTAAAATTGGTATTGTGATTATTGAATAGGATTGTTAAGATACTTTCTTGAATATTCTTAGGTTATCCTCCAAGATTCCATACAAAGTTTCAAAATCTTCATTCACATTTAACACCAAAGTATTGAAATTTAACAATAGTCTTTCACGAATCCATATATTATTTATTTATAAAGGTTTTTTTCTTTCTCACACATTGCACACAATGCACACAATACAATGCTTAGACACTTGTCACAATATGGCAAGGATATGAAAATTCAAGTAATAAAACATGGAGGTGCAACTATTGTAATGAAATGGAGAAAAGAGGTTTTAATAAAATGAAGTCATAGTTGTTGAGGTTAAAGGGAATAGGAGTGGTTCTATGTCCAAGTCTTCCCTTGAATGTATGTCAGGTTATTAATCAACGATGAAGTATGGAATCAAGAGGTAAGCGAATCCGACAAATCAACCTATTGTGTTAGTTTGGAGGAAGTTAAAATTTTCAACATTAAGGTGGATTGCAAATCAAAGGTCACAAACACACAATAGGGCTACACATTTTAATGGATTGGCAAGAGGATGACAACTTGTGGAAAACAACAAGCAACCAAATACTTGAAAATGTCTTTTTAAATGTGTGGATTCCCTTTCCACCTTGTAGACAATACACCTACACAAAAAATAGATGGTTTCAACCACTACCAAAATTGTAGGAAATTGACAAAATCAAAGGAGAAAATAACTTCAAATTATTAATTGAATTGTAGAAGTGGTTGAAGTGGAAAAGGAATCACAACCAATAAGAACAACATGATGACACTACAATGTAAGAATTCTATGCACACTAATTGGAATGACATAATTATGAAAAGGAATGTCATTCACATTGTAGTTAGTGTCTTTATGCATGAACAAATTTTTTTGGAAAACAACAGATGTGTGCCAAACAAATGGGAAATAATACTTCCTACAACAACCATTGACATGCTTTCCAAGCCCCTAAATAATTTCATCCAAGAGCATACACTAGTAAAAAAAAAAAAGTAGAAAATATGAAAGTAAAAATATAGGGCGCGATATATTGGTTGTTGACTAGAAATTATAAGTTAATTAGATAAAAAATAGTGTACACTTTAATCAATTTAATTATAGTATAAGGTATGAAATAATATGAAATAATGGATTATAATTAATATATGGTGGCTTTAATATGTATATATTAAATAACTAAATAATAATAGGATGATAAACAAAATAAGTTGGACAATTATCTAACACCACTCCTACCCCCCCTTTCCCCCCCCCCGCCCCCCCCCTCCCCTTTGACAATGGTCATTTGATGGAAGTGGATCACAAACTTTACACTAATTGTCCCCTTCATGAATTTCATACATTCTTTTATGATACCCAAGTTTGTTTCAACACATTCACACCTCTTGCAACTTCCACAATGCCCTCACTAATTTAACCTACTTGTAATGCATACATACATCACACACATTCCTTCTATTTGCCCAAATTGATCAATGTGTATGTGACCTTAAGAAACATAACCAAAAAGAATTTATTGACCCCACATACACCTACATGCCTTTAGATGTAGAACCAACATAATAAATGCACATACCATTTATGATGAAATAAAATCCATTATGTTACTTCCAAGGTTTTTTCATGTCCATAGTTAATATTGCACACTTTTTTCAATCTCTTAAAACTTCTTTAATCAATTGTCACACCTATGCCAAACTTCCCATGCAATCACTATATTAAAACTAAATTTGAACATTTCATGCATGATGTATTTTTAATCACACACAATCACCTTCATTCTTTTAACACTCTTCATGTTTTCAATTAAAACTAATATGTGATGTACAAATTCATTGCAAATATAAATTTTAATTATATATGTGAATATGTATATATATATATAAGGTGGGAAAAAATAAAGTTCCATGACATAATACCCCCAAACAATACACTTATAGTGAAAGAAATTAACACATGTTGAACCCACCCTTTCAAAGGCCTCCTACTGTTGGTTCACAAGGTGTAAGGCCATGTTACAAAGGCATTACATATGATTTATTTTAAAGAATCATTTCTTTGTTTGTTCCATTGAAAGCTTCCAACCATGGTGGTGCCCATTGTGTCTTTTGTATGGTTGGAAAGCCTTCAATGAATAGGGGTGCATTGAGGTGGTTTCATAATGTTTGGACCTACGATGTGAAAGTTATTGAATATTGAACAATTTAGAAATTTTTAAAAAAAAAAGGGAAATCGGTGTACATTTTTTATATCATTCGAAAACATTCAATGAGTAGGTTTTTGTGGAGGTGATTTCATCATTCTTAATCCTAAGGTGCAAGACATATTGAATAAATGTGGAAATTCCATAAAAATGCAAATTTTTAAGTCAATCAATTAGGTAATGAATACACACTTGGTTTGGCAATGACACATGCCACACTATTTCAAATATACTAGCATAGTACTCCACCTTAACACAAATAGTTCAAATGGTTACAACTAGTGTTGGTTGATTAGATTGAGAAAATGGTCAATTATCAACAAGAGTCGAAAAGTAGGTTATTTATAATTGACATGTAGGCTTGGAGAGAGACCCTAAGGTGAGTATTTTGTAAGGACTAGATGAGACTTTTATGAGTTGAATATTGTTGTGATGAAAACCTAAAACCAATCCAAACTTTTAGGGTTTCATATCAATAAGTTTTTTAATCCTTAAAATTTAAAGCCTTTGAGCTATCATTTGTCACTTGGTTGCATTTTTTCAATTTTGGCTCCATTTTTAAAGTCCCTTTTAAACTTGAATTTCATTGTTATAGGTTGGCAACTATGAAAAATACATGGGCAATGAAATTCTTTTTCCTTTTTTGATTGGGGGAGGGGGCAGGTTTACCTACAAAATCCTACCTTGATATTTTACTTGATGGTCATTACGTCAAGTATCATGTGTTAAGTATTTTAAATTTGACCCGTTATGGTGTTATAAAAAGAACTGGGTTATTGATTAAACAAGCAAATTGATAATAAACGAGTTTCAAAAACAAAATTGGTTATTTGATACCTTGTGCAATTGAATCATGTTTGTCAACCATGGTTTCCAAAGGATTGATAAAATATTTTGACAAAGACCCTAGACCCCTAATTATAGAAAAAAAGTAAAACTAATCAACATTGGTTACAATGTTGGGTGAATATCGTAGTATTTAATCAAGTTCAATAGGGATTTGTCAAATATTTATTTTATTTTGATTTTTTAGCTTTGACGAATGGATTCTTTAATTTTGATTTTTCAACGATTCATGAATATTAGTGTTGAAAATGCAATTTATATCACACATGTGCAAATAAGTAGGTTGTTTATATTATGACACAATTGAAGACTTTGGAACATTATGGGCCAAGTTTGCATCTAATAATCAACGATGCAATAGGTTTTGATTACATTGGGCTTCACATGATTTTCAATTTAATTTAATTTTTTTAAAAATTCAGCATATTGGGTCCATAATATTCCAAAAAATGGGTAAAAACAAAATTTACCAATCTAATCATGTACTACAATATCATAAATGGCCCAAAACCCTTGCCCATTCTCAAGGTGGTTAGATGTCATCGTCAACCATGGTTGAGATTTTTAAAACCAAAAAAACATTTTGATAGATGGTTTTGGTTAGATCTCATATAACCATGGTCCTAATTCTTTAATAACCTTTTAAAACGAAACTATTAATTTTTTGTCCATGCTAAATTCATGAAATTATTAGTTCTTTAAGGGTTTTTAAATAACAATAATCAAAGGTTTTTTATTTAAAAACTTAAAATTGAAACTTATTAACAAAATCATTAAGCCTTGAAGCATTAAGGTGGACCAATTTGGTCCTACATCTAGTGTATATTTGACGTTTGGGGATCATGGATGCATGCAAATGTTATTTTAGAATAATAACGAAAACAATTTTTTATTAAAAAAAGACTTAATTAAGCATTAAGACCTGAAAAATGTTGTCTAACCATGTGTGGTTTTTATTAAAGTGCTTGTGAGTGTCCACTTACGAAAGGACATCTATCTATGAAGGAAAGTTGTTTGTTTGTTTTGTTTGTACTTATGAGATCCACCAAATCAGGATGCTCCAAATTGCATTATTGGTCTCTTTGGAAAGCTCTTGGGGGAGGAGGAGTGCATAAGCTTGGTTTCATGGTGTTAGGCTACTTTCCTCCTCAAACGTCTCATCCACTTGGACATCTAATAATCTTCAAATTTTAATACATAAATTACGTAGCATTAGTTGCTTCATCCATTAGGACCACTCACCCGAACATGTAAGTCTAAATTTCTGTAATATATATATATATAAACATGTAAATGGTAATTTACCATATGCATATATATATAGATAGATGAAAAGCATATTTTATAAAGTTGTAAAAAAAAATGGTTTTTAGCTTGGAGCAAAATGTGATCAATATTAACGTAAGGGCTCGTCAGGCGACGAAACATCCATTTTCAGATGCGAGGGGCAGGTCTGCCCTTCAAATTTCACCTTGATTATTTCATAGCCCACCCTAACCGGGATCGAACACACGACCGCCAGGTTGTCGCACAGTTATCTCAGCCAGTGTACTGTTGCAACCGGGTTATGGTAATCGACAATTTTCTTCTATTTGATCACAAAATGTTCCCCAAATGTCCTGAGAACACACATGACCCCGAATTGAGGTCTTCCCAAAACCCTAAAACACCATGAAACACAAGAAACACCAACAACAACGACAACCCAGTGCAGTGGCTCGGTAGGAGGCCACAAGCAAACCCACCCATTCACACCAGAGAGCACTTTGTGCACTTGCTAAACCTTCTTTCTCTCTCCCATACGCTTACTTTCATCCTCGAATGTCTCATGCACTTGGACCTCTAATAATCTTCAAACTTTAATACATAAATTAGGTAGCATTAGTTGCTTCATCCATTAGGACCACTCACCCTAACATGTAGGTCTAAAACCCTAAATAAAAAAAATGGTAAGAAGAAAAATTGTCAATCTAATCGTGTACTAAGGTTTTAGTTACATTTAACACAAAGTCCCTTCCTAGCATTTACTTGTTATGAGTGACCTTAAATTCATAGCAAAATTGTGACTAATTAATTCAATTATTATATCTAATATATGATACATGATGTCATAGTTGTACGTAACATATTACTAATTTTAAGTAATGTATAATAACATTACATACATATTTATGTTTGCAACAAAATAATGAAACATAATCAAGTTTATAATATCTATATTTTTTGAGGTTAGGGTTATGAATTCATAAGGTTCAAGAATTTAGGGTTTGTTGGACATTATTTCTTAAAATTGGTAGTGTGACTATTGAATAAGATTGTTAAGATACTTTCTTGAATATTCTTAGGTTATCTTCCAAGATTCCATACAAAGTTTCAAAATCTTCATTCACATTTAACACCAAAGTATTGAAGTCTAACAATAATTTTTTACAAGTCCATATATATCTATTATATAATTACAACATGGTGTGTGTGTGTTTCTGTTTGTCCGTCTTTTACTTATCTTTTACTTATTTTTTTTTCTCTGACGTAATTTCACTTTCATTACCTCTCTGGCCTAATCCCATTGGCTCCCGTTCCTTGTGGAGTGTTTTGGGGGGTGGGGGAAGGGAGAGCCCGGTGAAGCACGGGGCGGGGGGGGCCAGCAGGGAGGGGCCAGCATGGGCGGGGGGGGGGGGGGGGGGGCACGGGTGGGGAAGGATCGGGCGGGGGGGTACCTGTATCTAATCAAACAAAAATACAATTTTTTTAAAAATAATTTTCATTATAGAACATATAAAAAAACTATAATCTTTTTAAAAAGAAAAAAGAAAACAAATAAATAAATACATAAAAACAAAAAAATGAAGATAGACAAAATAAGAATAAAAAAAATAAAAACATGAAACAAATAAAGAACTATAAAAAAGGAATGGAAACAAATGAAACAAGGAAAGAGAAATACAATATAAAAAAATTTTAAAAAAAATTCCAAAAATGAAAAAACCAAATAAAGGGTAAAAAATAAGAAAAGCCCTACTTGAAAAAAATGAGGTGTGTCTTCTTTCTCCAAATTTCAAACTTGCATCCAAATATATATATATATAAATAGAAAATACATTAAAATAAAAATAAAAAAATAAAAAGTTTATAAAACATGAACCAAGGTGGCCGAAGGCCACAGGCACCCACTAGCATATATATATTTCAGGTTTCTTTTCTTACTCACACATTGCAAAGAATATAATGCTTAGAGACATGTCACAATATGGCAAAGATATGAAATTCAAGTATTAAAACATGGGGGTGCAACTATTGTAATGAGATGGAAAAAGGAGGTTTAATTAGAATCAAGTCACAATTGTTGAGGTTAAAAGGAATAGGAGTGGTTCTATGTCCAAGTCTTCCCTTGAATGTATGTAAATTTACTAGTCAACGATGAAGTATGGAATGAAGAGATAAGTGAATCCAACAAATTAACCTATTGTGTTAGTGTAGAGGAAGATAGAATTTTCAACATTAATGTGGGTTGCAAATCAAAGGTCACAAACACACAATGGGGTTGCACATTCTAATGGATTGGCAAGAGGATGACAACTTGTGGAAAACAACAAGCAACCAAAGACTTGAAAAGGTGTTTTAAAATGTGTGGATTCCTTCTCCTCCTTGTAGACAATACACCTACACAAAAAATGGATGGCTTCAACCATTGCCAAAATTGGAGGAAATTGACAAAGTCAAAGGAGAAAACAACTTCAAACTATTAATTTAATTATAGAAGTGGTTGAAGTGGAAAACAATTAACAGCCAATAAGAGCAATATGATGACACTACAATGTAAGAATTATATGCATGCCAATTGGAATGACATAATTAGAAAAAGGAATGTCATTCACATTGTAGCTAGTGTCTTTATGCATGAGCATAATTTTTGGAAAAAATAAATGTGTGCCAAACAAATGGGAAATATGACTTCCTACAACAACCATTGACATGCTTCCCAAGCCCCCAAATAATTTCATCCTCGAGCGGATGCTAGTAAAAAAAATAAATAATAAATATCTGCGAGTAAAAATATATGGTACATTTTATTCAAATAATCAATTTAATTATAGAATAAGGTATGTAATAATTTGAAATAATGGATTATAATAAATATATGGTGGCTTTAATATGTCTATATATAAAATAAAATAATAACAAGTGGATAAAAAAAAAGTTGGACAATTATCTAACACCCTGCTCCCCCTCCCCTTTGACAATGAACATTTGATGGAAGTGGATCACAAACTTTACACTAATTGTCCCCTTCATGAATTTCATACATTGTTTTATGATACCCAAGTTTGTTACAACACACTCAAAACTCTTGCAATTTCCACAATGCCCTCACTAATTTAACCTACTTGTAATGCATACATACAACACACACATTCCTTCTATTTGGCCCAAATTGACCAATGTGTATGTGAGCTTAAAAAACATAACAAAAACAAATATATTGACCCCACATACACCTACGTGCCTTTAGATGTAGAACCAACATAATAAATGCACACACCATTTACAATGAAATAAAATCCATTACTTTACTTCCAAGTTTTTTCATGTCCATAGTTCATCTTGCACACTTTCTCAATCTCCTAAAACTTCTTTAATCAATTGTCACACCTATACCAAACTTCTCGTGCAATCACCATATTAAAACTAAATTTGAAGATTTCATGCATGATGTTTTTTAGTCACACACAATCACTTTCTTTCTTTTAACACTCTTCATGTTTTCAATTAAAACTAATATACGATACACAAATTCATTGCAAACATAAATTATATATGTGAATATATGAATATATATAATAAGCTAGGAAAAAATAAAGTTCCATGACATAATACCCCCCAAAAATACACATAGTGAGAAAAATTAACCCACCCTTGCAAAGGCCTCCTTCTATTGGTTCACACGATGTAAGGCTATGTTACAAAGGAATTACAATTAACTTAATTTCAAAGAATCATTTCTTTGTTTGTTGCATTGAGAGCTTTCAACCATGGTGGTGCCCATTGTGTCTTTGGTATGGTTCGAAAGCCTTCAATGAATAGGGGTGTGTTGAGGTGGTTTCACAATGTTTGGACTTACAATGTGACAGTTATTGAATATTGAATAATTTGAAAATATAAATAAATAGGGAAATTGGTGTATGTTTTTTATATTGTTGGAAAACATTAAATGAGTAGGTTTTTGTGGAGGTGATTTCATAATCCTTATTCCTAAAGTGCAAGACATTGAATAATATTTGGAAGTTCAATAGAAATGCAAATTTTTAATTCAATCAATTGGGTAATGAATTCACACTTGGTTTGGCAATGACACATGCCACACTATTTCAAATATACTAGTGTAGTACTCCACATTAATGCAAATAGTTCAAATGGTTACAACTAGTGTTGGTCGATTATATTGAGAAAATGATCAATTATCAACGAGGGTCCAAAGTTAGGTTATTCATAACTGACATGTAAACTTGGATAGAGACCCTACTTGTTAAAGGTGAATTTTTTGTAAGGACTAGATGAGACTTTTATGAGTTGAATATTGTTGTGATGAAAACCAAAAACCAACCCAAACCTTTTAGGGTTTCATATCAAGTTTTTTAATCCTTAAAATTTAAAACCTTTGAGCTATCATTTGTCACTTGGTTGCACTTTTCCAATTTTGGCTCCATTTTTCAATTCGCTTTTTAACTTGAATTTGATCATTTTAGGTTGGAAACTATGAAAAATACATGGGCAATGAATTGTTTTCCTCTGTTGAATGGGGGAGGGGGCCTGTTTACCTACAAAATCCTACCTTGATATTGTACTTGACGGTCATTAGGTCAAGTATCATGTGTTAAGTATTTTAAATTTGACCTGTTATGGTATTATATAAAAAATTAGGTTATTGATTAAACAAGCAAATTGATAATAAGTGAATTTCAAAAACAAAATTGGTTATTTGATACCTTGTGCAATTGAATCATGTTTGTCAACCATGGTTTCCAAAGGATTGATAAAATCATTTGACAAAGACCCTAGCCGTTTAATTATAGAAAAAGGGCAAAACCAAGCAACATCAGTTATAATGTTGGGTGGATATCATAATATTTAATCAAGTTTAATAAGGATTTGCCAAATATTTAAATTAAAAAAAATAGCTTTGACAAATGGGTTTTTGAATATTGGATTTTTCAACAGGTCATGAATATCAATAATGAAAATGCAATTTATGTCACACATGTGGAGATAAGTAGTTTCTTTATATTACGAGACAATTGAAGACTTTGGAAGGTTATGGGCCAAGTTTGAATCTAATAATTGACAATGTGATAGGTTTTGATTACATTAGTCGTTACATGATTTTCAATTTAATTGATTTTTTGAAATTTTCAGCATATTAGGTCCATAATTTTCCCAAAAAATGGTGAAATCAAAACTTGCCAATCTAATCATGTACTATAATACCATAAATGGCCCAAAACCCTTGCCAATTCTTAAGGTGGTTGGATGTCATCATCAACCATGGTTGAGATTTTAAAAATAAAAAAACATTTTGATAGATGGTTTTGGTTAGATCTCATATAACCATGGTTCTAATTCTTGAATAACCCTTTAAAATGAAAGTATTTATTTTTTCTCCATGCTAAATTCATGAAATTATTAGTTATTTAAGGGTTTTTAAATAACAAGAATCGAAGGTTTTTTATTAACAAAATCAAATATTCTTTCAGCATTGATCATAATTTATGGTTTCCTTTTGAATGGTTATAAGGTGTGACTTGATCATTAACCTTTGAAGCATTAAGGTGGACCAATTTGGTCCTACATCTAGTGTATATTTGACGTTTGGGGATCATGGATGCATGTAAATGTTATTTTACAATAATAATGAAAACAATTTTTACAAATGCCTAATTAAGCATTAAGACTTGAAAAATGTTGCCTAACCATGTGTGCTTTTCACTAAGGTGCTTGTGAGTGTCCACTTACAAAAGGATACTACTCTAAGAAGGAAGGTAGTTTGTTTGTTTTGCTTTGTTTGTACTTGTGAGATCCACCAAACTAGGATGCTTCAAATCGCATTCTTGGTCTCTTTGGAAAGTTCTTGGGGAGGAGGGGTGCATAAGCTTGGTTTCATGGCGTTTGGACTTGCAGTGTAGAAGTTCTTGAATATTGAATGATTTTTTCACTAAAAGTTAGATTAAATCCTAGCTGAAAATTTTGGAGGAGTTAGAATGTGCCTTTGGTGTTGTTGGAAAGATCTTGATGAGCAGGATTTAATGGAATTTATTTGAGAAAATTTGGATTCAGAATGTGGGAGATTTTGATTTTAAAGTGATTTTGGCCACTGAAAATTCAAATAAATTCCAAAAAACCAGGTTTTGAAAGGAAAAATCAGTTGAGGATGTGGTAACACTTGGGCCAATGGCACAAGCCACACTAGTTGTAATTAAAACATGGTCACATTTAGTTCATAAATTTTGTGCATCATTTATCATTATTGATTTTGCAATCCATGTCACAAATTCAATGATGTTTTGAGAAAAAAATCACTATAATCTGAAAACAATTTAAAACAATTTGAAATTTGTACAGATGGTTCAAGTGAGTAACAAAAACTATGTTGAAAAAGTTTCCTTTCATATTTTGTTGATTGTAAAAGTTGGCTAAATTGGCTTATGGATGATCACCACCTTGGCTATAGTGCAAATGTGAAAAAAAAATCCAATATGTTTTCAATTTCAAAAGTTCTTTGTCACACGTATAATCCCACTATTTAACAAATGGTGCTTGTTTGTTTTATGCTGTTGACACCTTTTGTTATGCACTTGCTATTATTGGAAAACCTCAATGATCATGAGTGCATCAAGGTCGTTTTGTAATGTTTACACCAATGGTGCAAGATTTATTGAATTTTGAAGAATGTCACCATTGAAAATTTAGTAAAATTTAATTGAAAATTGGATTTTTGACTTAGGTTGAAGAAGGTGTATCATTTGTCCATTCCAAATTCATTCAATATTACAAATTTTGCTCAATGACACATGCCACACAAATGTAAAAGATGTATAAAATACGTCATTTGTAGGTTGCAATATAAATCTAAAAAATCATGACATATTAAATGTATAGTGTATAGAAGAAGACATTGTTCTTAAGTGGCTTACGCCTTAAACCCTAAGCTCCCCTTCATAAAAAACCAAGGTGCACTATTATAAGGATGACCCAAATGCATTCAAATGAATGTTGCATGTCACCTTAGAGCAAATTTCCCCCACCCTAGGGATATTACACCTAATTTATATTTATTTAGGAGTGAAATATTGCAGTTGTGGAGGTCCCCCAAACGACATGACAATCTTCAACAAAGGTTTTTACATTGTGGTTAACCATTTTTTGAATACTACAAATGCACCTTTAAAAATTGAATGTTTTTTCATTAATGATAATCACAAACTAGTGAGACATTAAAGCAATGTCTAGTATACGTGAAACAAAACATTTCGTTCAAAGATTTTAAATAAATAAAATTTGATTTTTGGGCCAAAAAGACCCGTGAAGTCCTTGTATAATAGTGTAATGTTTCATGTTCCTTGCATTGTGAATGTAATGTATAATAAAGAAACATCATGTTTATAAACTGAATTAAAAAAATTAGTCGTTATGTTCATGAAACAAGTCAAAATTTTCTTTCCTTATTCAGAGTTCTACATGTTGACAATAGTTCTAATTGGTAGTCCTACCTCGTTGGCCAAACCTTTTGTCAAAGTAAGTTGTTAGTGTTGTAATTGTTATGTTGTTCTCAAATGGTTTTCCCTCTATAAACATTTATTTGAAGCTATTGTGTAAGCATGATGAATTGTGTTTCCCCTTTGTAACAAGAATTGAATAGGTGGTCATGTTCTTATGCAAAGGGTATTATTAGCTCAAGGAAAGATTAGTGATAATCATAATTTAAAATAAATATTTTACATAAATCACCGAGGTGAAGCAATAAGCATGTGAGAAGTGGGTTGGATTACCATGCTTAGTTTTGTCTGAATTCCATTGAACAAAAAGTTTTTAATATATTTTTCAGGTAACGAAAGTATGGTTATTAAATATGGGGGCGATAGTAAGGGGACCAATGGCACTTGTCTTGTGCAAAACTTTGTCTAGTTTTGGCAAGTTTTCTTGAGCACATATGGTATAACTTGAGCTTTAGGCTTGAATTCTAGGAGCTCTCTCTCTCTCTCTCTCTCTCAAACAAAAGCAAGGAGGGGGGGGGATCAATAAGCATATATTTGGTAACTTTTTTCTTTGATTTTCTTTTCATTTAAATAATAGTTTTTTCTCCTTGTTTGAGCCAATGTTGGGCAGGTAAACCTATTATTACCTGCATATATTCATGGGCATATAAAATGGTAAAGGAATCCCCTACTTGACTAGTAATTTTTTATTACCTTTTATTGCCCTACTCAATTAGTAAGTAATCTTTAAATACTCGACATTTATTTTATCCTGTTGACATATATTTCAGATTTACTTCTACATGGGTGTGGGTGCTGTGTTTTTGGGAGGGTAAAACGCATGTATATCAAGTGTAGTTAAATCATAATTATTTAAAAAAAGGAAAATGCCTTTGCTAATTGATGATTTTTGGGGTGGATTTCTTTTGCCATTTTGTGAAAAATATTATGTCAAATATTCTTTTAAAATAAAAAAAATCTCCAAAAAAATCCACACAATTGTCTACAATATTAAAGTTTGCTTAAGATTCCCTACTTTCATATTTTAAATATCACCAAATTCGGCTAAATATATTTATGAATGATCACCACTTGAACGACATTACCAAATTAAAAAAAACACAAAGACCAAAACATTGTCCCTATAATACTTTCAAATATGTTTGGAGAATTTTGAGAATTTTCATTTGTACCCACATATACCCACATGGTAAACATTGAAAAAAAACGGTTAAGTATGTACCTTGACACTTATACTATCAAAAAGGGGGTAAATTTTACCATTTGAAATAGAATTTTGAGAACCCTATAACCCTTACCCTTACCCTTACCTGGAGTGATTTTTTCTGGAAACCTATACACCCAGCTAATTGGTTTTGAACCTATCAAAATTTTCAAAAACGAATAAATATATATTTCAGAGAGGAAAAAAGAATGAACCTCCAAAACGTAATTCAGGGCTCGTGAGGTGATGAAACATCCAGTTTTCAGATGCATGGAGGCAGGTCTACCCCTTCAACTTCACCTTGGACATTCCATAGCCCAACTTCTACTCAGGATCGATCCCAGGATCACTGTACTATAGGTAGGGCTTCTAACCAACTAATCACTTCACATTTCATGACTGAGAAGAGATTTTGTTTCATATTTGTTTACACTTTCAAGTGTCAAACTGAACAAGCAATCAGTTGTCTGCTTCTAGTAAAGTGGATCATTTATCATTCTTCGTTTTGCAATCCATTCTTCTTAGTCTTTTTTGTTGCAAAAATTTGGAAATTTTATGTCATTATATTCTATGATTTTTATTTTTAAAAATTCAATATAGGGTAGGACATAGTAGGTATATATATATATATGGGGGTTAGGTTTAGGGTTTAGGGTATGTATATACAAGCATATGCTCAAGTAGCAATATGGTGAATCCAAGATATTTAATTACTTACCTATGCATTGGTGGGTGATGGGTCAATAGTAATAATTGGGCCTCCTTAGCCTTTACATTGGTGTGAAAAGGTTCTATCCTCTCACTTCATGGATGGTTATTTATTTAAACACATATCAATATATATCAAAGTCTTACATACTCATATTACATATTTTATAAGCTACTTAATTAATTAACAAAGAAATGAGAGTATTTGTTTAAAATATGTCATTAATTAAATCACTGGATAAAATATTTCCAAGTTATCTATTTTTTGGAATAGGAGTCTCCTATTTAGATGTATTTGGAATGGATCATACATCTACATAATATGCAACCACCATGTACACCAAAATTTGTTTTTTGTGTACTAACTTTTAATATAATTTAATCAACATTTCTTTAGTAATGTTGTTGGTGGATTACATGAAAAAACCAACTTATATGGATCCCATGAAGGTCAAGCTCATACAGTCCTTTAGGTCTAGTAGAAGAAAATGTTGCTTGCAGTTCTAAGTTTTCAAACCTCAACTCTTTGCCATATGACTTAGCTGAATCTTTATTCTTAAGCAATTTTTTTGAGCATACAATATTTTAAAACATTTATTAATTTTTACATTCTTAACATCTCAATTGTTTTCAATAACTAAGAAGCATTTAAAGTGACATTCACTCCCCCAAAAAAACATGTTGCATCATGTGTATAAACATCATTGGTTGATAGCTTGAGTTGGATGTCATGAACCAAATGTGGTATTCTAAATTACAAAAATATTGCTACCCATAGTGTAGGCTTGTTTCAAACATCTCACAAGGTAGTTAATCTTTCCTTCAAATCTTCCATTCCAAAGTTGAAGCTTGTTTCCTAGAAGAGTTCAAATTAGGTGTATGTCTTATCAAGAAAACATATTTGTTGCCACTTAACCGAGAAATACTTGCCATAGCTCCCCTAACTAAATTACTATGATGAAACCTCAAATATATATTGAAAACGTATGGTTCTAGAACATAAGCATGAGTTAAGTGATAAAGGTCATAATTTATCAACATTCCTTATATGTTGACAAATTATGTTGAACACATGTAGATATGTACATCCTTTTCACCTATGTGTGAGGAGCAATACCTATGCATTGTCTTGCATGAAGTTTTGAAAAGCTAATATGAAAGATTTTACTAGCTTCCAACATTTTGAGTTTTTTTCCTTTGCCCACAACTTTGCCCATGCTTTAGATTCAAAAGGTAATTGATAGGTCAATTCTAGCTAGTCAAAACAAATAAGACATGATCTTTTGAGCATCATTCACGAAGTCTTGGACATATTTATATCTATGTAATCATTTGCAAATTATTTTGGCCTCCTAAGAATTGTAGGAGCATGGAAAATACTTATTTGGTTAGTTCTTCTATACAATTATGTGTTCAAATTTGCAAGTGTATGGAGTAATAGAGATTATGCAAAATAAATTTATTAGTTTTGAGAGTTCATTGAACTACATATATGAAACAAAATTATGCATATTGAAACAACTAAAACAATAAAAAAATTAGTGCTTGAACTTTGGAGATTCAAAACTATAATATGTTAATCTCATTTTTCTTTTTACATAGGCTCAAAAAAATGAAAAAATAATCAAGGGAAAAATAGTTGAATTATAATGTACTATAAAATACATGTTTTGTAGTAATTCTATCTCTTTTTTTTCCAAATGTTGGGTCAAAAAACATATAGATTAAAAATCCAAGTTGCAACCACTATAAACAAGGGCATATAGATTCTAATTGTTATTCTTTTGCTAGTTGGTGAAGGTTAAATTAAGGTTGTAAATTAGGTTGCTCCATTCAAAGCTCAATGCCACATTTTGGCAACATGGATGAACTACGAATAATGTTGCCTTAACTATTCATAATGAATCACATAATGATGCCTTTTTTACAATTTTAAGGTTGTTAAGACCTGCTTGCTAACTACCACAAATCATAATCCTCGACCTTTAAGTTCTATATGTGTTTTGATGATCATGGTGGATTGATTTCATTTAGAAAAAAACATATTTGGTTCTTGGGAGGCTAGATCTTAAAGGTTTAATCTTAGACAAGATTGAGGTTTTCAAAAAAATAATATGTTGAATGACAAAATTGTCTTCCCAAACTACAAATTGCAAACCTTCAAGGTGTTGGAAATGTGCTTTTACAACTTGCAAGGTTGCAAAACCTGTTTTGATTTCCTAAATTCCAAGGAAATTAAAATTCAAGCCTTCATGATTCATTACTGTAAACTGATATAATGTAAGTTGTAGCTTCATTATTCTACAATGCACATTGATGAATAACTTTCTCTTCATTGCTTACAAATTGATTAATGCTTGTACACCATAATGATAATACCATATCTCTCTAAATCAAAATTCATGCAACCACCAATTTCCAAAGCAAACATTTTATTTAAAAAAAAAAGATTTGACAACTAATACCTCTATTGCCTTGCAAATTTGCAACCTCCCTTGAAAATCCCAATGCACCTAAAGGTGTTAGTGATTATGAGGTATTCTTAAATTGTCGTTGTTGGCAATTATGCTTGAGATGTGGAAACTATTGTGGTGAAAAGCGAAATAGTTCTCATAGTGTTATTAGTGAATGCAAATTGTGCTAGTAAGGACAATGTGACTTTAACATTTGAAGCATTTGAACACTTGGCGCCATGAGGAACTAACAAAGTTTCCTACATTTTATCCCCCACTTCACAATGGCCCTATCTAAGGGATGACTTCTTTAAACTTTGGTGATTTTCACCCAAAAAAATCATTGTTCAATGGACTTATGAAAGTTCAAGAGGTCATATTACCAAACCCATTGCTATAGTGGGGATAATATGGTAGACTACTTCAATATTCATTATTAGCTATTCATTTTTGTTGATCATTAATATGTCATTGAGTTATAATTGTTTTAGCTAAGACAAAATACTTAAAAAATTAAGAATGTCAAAATGCTAAAGGGCATCCAAAATGTGTGATGAGAGTTATTTATTTATATCTTGGTGATAGATTGGTTATAGACGATGACTTGCACAATTTTACCAAATTGAAACAAAACATGATCAGCTGAAACGAAAGAAACAAGGGGATTACACAAATTTGTGAAGATGGCATAACACTTTGAGGTCCTAATGACTTTGCAAATGATGCATAAATAATCAATGTAATCTTCTAATTGTATTTAGATGAATTCCACAATGTATATTTCTTTTTAACCTTTTAAATATTTAAAAAACCATGTTTGTATATTATATATTAACCAAGGTTATAATATTAGTGTAGTAATATACAAAAGGGTGTTGAATAAATTTGTGTGTAGCTATGCAAAAACATGTTGTGGCCTAATATGAAATTATTGGATTTTTTGTTTCAATTATCTCAAATGAACCAATAGTTAAATGTGTAATATGGTATTGTAGGTTTTATTTTTTTTAAAGGACCAATGAAAATGTTTTAAAAAATCATTATTTTCAATGTTTAATAGAATAGAGTTGTGCATAAGCATGAAGATTTCTTTCCCAAGCCAATTAGAGGGCTAAATTTGAAGGTCTAAATTTGTTTTGTTAGTTGTCTTTCATAAACTAATAATTCAATATGTAATAACTTTTCACAAACAAGATTTGAACACATTACATATGCATTTTGTCAACCTTTATTCTAAACATTGGAAGTCAAAAGGCCTAATGGACTCTTTAGATAATACCAATATTTTAATACTTTTCAGGTTCAACAATAATTGAATTATTTTCGAAAATATTCAATTCCTGAGAACTATCTGTTTGAAATGTTGAAATTTAAAGAAATTACAAAGGAGAATGAAATACAAAAATTGGTGGAAACTAGTGTTGCTAATTCTTGGTCTTTACAAAAATTATTAGGTCTAGGTCTAGGGTTTTTGAAAAAAAAACGAAAGAACCTTTGATTTTGGTTCTAAGGAATATTAAAAAAAAATCAAAACATGTTGGTTCTAGGGCCGTGCCAAATTTTCTTGACCAACAATTTTAAGTCTAGTAGGTCCAACTTTTACAAAAAGCTTTTTGTTTTGAATGTAGGCTAAGGCTAGTTTTAGATTATTCTTGGGGATGGTCCAAATGTTAATTTCTAAGTTGTTTTGATTTTTTGGGATTTTGGTGTTTCCAAAATGTTCCCATTGTGTTCCCAAAAGGTTCCCACAATGTTCTAGAAAGATCTCAAAATTTTCAAATTGTTTCCTCACATGTTCACAATAATAACAAAAGAGAGAAATATAGGGAATAGTTAGCCAACAATGGTTTCCACCCACATTTGGGCTTCTATTCAACATAAGGAACAACTTAAGGACCATGAAAAGATATTTGTGTAAAGGTCATTTTAATGTTACCATTGGAGTTGTCCTTATATAGGAAAGCTTAAGGCTAAGACCGATGACCTTAGAACTTAGACATAGGACTCTAAAACCTAAAAATCTAAAACATTAACTAAACCTAAAATTCTAACCGCCTACTTAACCTTAAGAACTGGACCTTGTAAAAGAACTTGTAAAAAGCTCTTAAAACTTGTTGGGTTTGGTTCTTGAGCTAGGTTTGGTATCTTTTTATTACTCAGATTCATACCATTATTCAAATTTTTATAGTTTCAAGCAAGTTGGTTATACTCATACCATATTGTATCTAATTTTAACAATTTGCCTACTATCTATTTCAATTTGATAATTACCATTTTGGGAGATTTTCATACCTTTAGCATATTGGTATTATGCAAAACTTAATATACTTACAATGCAAGCAATGCTCCAATGAAATAATCAACACTCTTAACACTATACTCCAGCATAATAGGGTGTGGGTTTAGGGGTTTGAGGGAGACAAAGAACAGCAGCTGGAGGAAGGACATTTGAGAATAAGATGAAGATTTGACTGTGAATGCTCCTCCTGGTGTGATTGGGGATGAGGAGGAGGATTTGGAAGATTTGGAAGGACTTGGGTGTCCGTCTAAAGAAGCATTATGGAAATGCTGTACTGAAGAAGGGTCCAGGGACCAAAAGCGCAGGGACCACTTTGAAGCAGATTGAACCTTGAATTGGACCCTTCTTCAGATTTTAAAAAAAAACAAAATTCCTAAGGTACAATGAGTGTGTCTAAAGGCTTGGGGTCCAATTCAAGGGTCCAATATAAAAAATGTGTGATTGACATGTGAGAGGATTAGGTTAACATTTGTAGTATTTGTGATATATCCTGTTTGGGTATTATAGACAAGCACAATCCAAAAATTCTGGGCCAAGATTCCACAAGAATGAGGCATGAAGATCACCTGCAAAAGTGGAGGCAAGAGATTGAGCAGGTATTTGGTGGCTGGATTTGTGCATAGGAAGCAGGTGTCACATTGCCCATACATAACTTTCAACCTTCTTAAGCTGGTTTCAATATGATGTTTCTTGGTTGATGCAGTTGTTCACCTAGATTGTTTCCTGATGTTACAGGACACAAAGATGGCTGTGTTCGTGCCAGCCACTGATGCCATTGAATGGAGCTTGGCCTCATCAGGGACAGTTGTGTCATTTCCAGAAGATGTGGTGGATCTGCCCAAATCCTTCAACTCTGGGGTTTGCAGGTCTCATACATTTCCCTCTTTTGGCTTTGGGGAACTGATGCAGTTTCATGGTCAAACATGATGTGAAAGGTGCTGTTCTTTACCAAGTCTTCCCTGTTCTCCAGAACTATTAGGTCACCTTCTACTGGAATTGGCTTGTTTTTTTTCATGGTCTTCTTAGGTCCTTCAGGGCATCATTGCCCAAATTGCATGTGCAGGGAACAGAAACATAAGCATTACCAGTCATGCTTGGTTGGCAAACTATGCATCTTGTAGAGAAGAGTATAATCATATGGGTGCACACAATTGTGGGTTTGTTGATTTGTGTTGTGTTGTTGGTGAGGATCTGGACTGTTTTGCTACGGTTGTGGCTTTTTAAGTTCTGTTTCTTTGTAAATGATCTGTTTCCTGAACTTTCCTTTGTGCAGATCCTGTTTGTGAGACATGCCTATGTTAGGCATTGCACCTGACAATCTGGATCTTTTTCCATTTCATTTTCTTGCTGGTACCCACATGTACAAGAGCAATGTTCTGCACTCTTATGCCCCAACTGATACAAGTTTCAAGATTGCAAGTCCAAAGCGCCCCTCTGCAGCCTTGCATGCTATAAAGTGGTCCATGCTATTACTTCAATGTAGTTGTTGCTGGGACAAATTTTTGTCACATATACTACCCTGTACCTGACACATCAAGTTGCAAATTCAACTCTCAATCTATCATGCCAATGCTTACCTTCAACAACTGGAGTCCCTTTGGGCACATAAGGCTGGATGAAGACCTCTGACACAAATTCGCATCTGGGGTCTGAAGCTGTGATGCCTCATGTACAGATGTTACAGCAAAAGGTGAAGTGTTCTTGGGTGGTTCAAGGTGCTGAGGTTTTCAAGCAGTGCATGCAAGCCCTATGACACATGTGGGGCACAGAACCACTGAGCAGCTGCTGCCAAGTCTTGAAAACCATGACTTCAGACATTGCTGGTTCAATGCCCTTGTTTTGGGAAGTCTGCTGCTGAAGCAGAATGTGGATAGAAAGCTGGGTATGTTGGCACTGATTATGCATATAATAGAAAGGTCATTTCAAATTTGGAAGCATGTCTTACCATTCTTGGTTGGTTCTCTGAGACATCTTCAATGGAGCCGTTTTAACTGTTTAGGAGGATAGTGCAAAAGTATGTTCTAGTTGGCCTGTAGATAACAATTGAGGTCTAAACATCACCAATGCAATGTCCTGGCTAATACACCAGCTGGAGTGGGGGTCAACTCAACAAACTGTGATGTTGTCAGGTGCCCAATTTACCCCTTCATAATTCATTTTGTATCTTTCAGCACACTACAGGAAGCTGAAGGACATTGAGTTGTTTGCAGATGGTATAAAGTCCACAAAATTATCACTTGCACTGCAAAAGCAGTGTCTGAAAATTGTGAAGATTTTATTTCTTGACAAAGTCAAGACTGTCTTTTGAACCAGATCTGAGGTTCGTGCACTGGATTATGAGCAAATCATTACTATTGAATACTTCAGATAAGCAGTCTTCAGAGTTTCCTAGCTTTTGATGATTCCAGAGAATGTTATGTATGTGGAGCTCTTCCAAAGCACTAAAGGAGTGACTGTGGTGCCCAGAGTCCTTGGCAGAAAATCATCAGCAGATTTTCACAATGTTGCAAATCCATTTCTTCGATGTCTGGTTTGTTTTGTCTTGATTTTGCATTGGCATCAAGACTTCAGAGTTTTAAAGCTTTACCAACCTGTGTACAAGAAAAATCCAATTAGGTACTTTGGTGAACATCCTGATGAATTCAATCCAAAAAATTTCAATTGTTTCCAGAGAAGGTGTCAATGTGATTGCAGCTTTAGATCACCTGGTCATCTCTGTGCACTCTCAGATGGGAGAGAGAGAGAGAGAGTGCAGTATGCTATGCATTTCCTTGGCTCAACGCACATGATGTTTTTTGATGAATTAACTTGGCTATCACTGCAAGGAAATTGTGTCTCTCAGATAGGTACCCAGTTTCAGCAAAGCAATCACATTGAAATTAACACATGTATAAGTAGATTTTCTTTGAGTTTCTTTGGTAAAAATTTCCCCCTTTACCAAGCTCAAAAAGGATTCTTCTACTGCAAGGATTGAGATTGATTCCAATGTCTGTAACAAATTGTGTAAAAACCCATCATGAGGACAGCCATTAATGACCCTCTTTTTTAGCCTTTTGTCTTTTCCTTCACTTTCAATGGAAGATGTGGCCACACTACTCTTAACTCAGGAGACCATAGCACATGTCATTAATCTTCTGCACAAAATTAAAGAGCTCTGTCTTATGTGTTTTCAAATCATTGTGAACTTTGTACAAACCAGCTAGGCTTTCAGTCCTGTTGTGTGATTTTAGGGGGGTGGGAGGGGGTGAGGGATTGTGTATGGTGGGTATGTCATACTTATTCCTCCCTACAAGTAAGTTTTGTTGTGGAGGATGTTAAGTACCACTACAAAACTTTGCAGATGTCAGGGCATGGTGTTCTCCATGGTTGCATAATTCATTGATCCCAATTACTATATATGGTAGAACACCCCCATTGAACTTTGCGGGCGGTGTTAGAAAAAGGAATGTAATGCCTTGTGTGGTTCTATTGCAGGGTTTCATTAAAAACTTGAAAAATAAAAGTAAAATAAAGCATCAAATATAGTTCTTTAAAAGCAACAGGTAATAGGCTAGTGATAGTAGTTAGATCCTTACTTACTTGTCGTGGTGGGTTCAAATTCCATGAGGAGCTTGCAGAACATCTCAAATTTTTATGTTTTGTGTAGAACAAAACATCAACCAGGCAATTCTGTATGAAATGATGCAAGGCACAAAATGATAACCCGCCCCCCCCACCCCAAGTTCGAGATGGGGTTGTTTAAAGTTCCCCCAATTATCACACTTCTTGTTTTGCATGTCTTACAGTTTGCTCACCACTTTAAACCCACAACCATTAAAGACACAGATCAAAACATAAAAATTTGAGATGTTCTGCAAGCTACCAGTAGCCTAGTTCCATGCATTGGACTATTGCAGTGGCATTGTAATTTGTTTCAACTATTTACAGTGTTGACATTATTCAAACACTTGTGGCAGAAGCATGCAGGTGTTACGACAGGGGTACTACCACACTGACACCTGCAGAGTTTGTAGGGGGATGTTTAACATCTTGCCATTTTGTTTTGTATGCATCTTCAGATAAGTTATTGGCAAAGTTCTGTTGAACTGCACAATACAAGCTACCTATTTTGTGATCAGATTATGGATATAGAAAAGAAAAAATCCAGAGAGCTTGGTGTATATAAATAGCAAAATCTCTCTGCAGCTGCACACCCATTATCTTAACCGAAATCTCGGAATGTTATTTGCAAGTAGGAAAGGGTACAGAAGACCCCTATTACTGATTGGTACTTCTGGAGGGGGGTTTGCACTTTGCACAAATTATTGCACTGGCAGTTCTTGTACTTGAAGTTGGCACCCACTTGTATCATCAAGCACATGCTGGTGAAGCAAGTGATGTAGTAAAGCATGAGAAAATGTGACGTAAGTATGAATGTAAATTGTGGTCATGATAACATACCACTTGTGTCCGAGTAGTATTAATAATACCGCTTAATAATGGTAGAAAGAGATTTCTCTACCCTGTGCAGTGTGCACTACAGCATGCAGCTGCGGGATTGAATTTTATAATAATTTTTAACATGCAACCATAACGGTGTTACAATTTCTAACAGCTTTCAACAATCGCATCTGAGTAGACAAAGGCAATCTTCACACAGGCACCATATTTTCTAGATTTTGCAAAATATGTTGCGCACATAACAGTTATATTGCATTTAAAGCTACATGTGAGTAATCATTTCTATCGTTTTTGCTTAAAAGTAAGCTTTGTCATTTTGGAAGGATGTAACTTGAGATATACAAAGTACACATTTCTGCAAGTAGAAGCTTGGTTTGTTATTATGCAATAAAGTTGTTTGCAAAGTGTTGTGAATTGGGTGTGAGAATTATAGCTACTTTCGCCAAAATAGTGAATCAAATGACAAAAGTGAGAAAAAATGCAAAAGAGTAGAGTTTTCTTTAAAGTCATACCCAACCCAACTCTTCTTTTGTATCCAATTAATTTTATCATCTTCTCTTTGCGATTATTCATGAAGTTTTAAAAAGATTTGACCACACAACAAAATTCAACATGAGATTGCTGTGATTATTTAATGTGATTGTGAAGGATGTGCTAGCAAGCAAAGGATGCTTGCTTGTTTCAAAGTTGCTTTGGGGGTGATTGCATGGAAAGGTGGCTCATTTATGGAGTTGTATTCATATTTTTGTTGGGTACCTTTTATTTAAATGGATGTGGTTATAACTATATGTTTTAATTTGTTAATTGATAATTGATTATAATTTCATAACTTGATTATGAAACTAAAAGTATATATATATTTGAAAATGTTGCCTTTATTGTTAATAATGAACTTTTAAAAGGACAACGTATGGACTAATTTTCTAACCACAATGGTATAACATCAATGTATACATAGTACGTTACATTTTAATTGATTTTTAGCTACTAAGTACATATGTTGAAAAATGGAATAAATAACATATATATGGGACCATTTTTTTGAAAACCTTAGCAAATATTTTTTTATGGAATTTAAAATGGTTCAAAATTTGACCTTATTTTCATAAATCCTTATAAGTTACAAATTATTTTTTCTTTTAATATTTTTGTTCTAAAAGTGTTTGTTTATGAAATATCTAAAAGGGTCATTATTCATATCCAAGTATTATGATTAAAAAAAATTGCATCCATCAAAATAACTAACATCATCATCATTTTATTTTATTTTAAAAATAGATTATGAATGTTCACAAATGTATGGATATCAATTTATAAATGATTATAATCATATGTTATGACAAACAAGTAACCATATTTTTTAGCAAAATTTTATGGACTCTTATGGAGTGGAGCGTCTACTTAAAATGAGCCACCTTACCATGAATTCACCCTTTGGCATTGCAAATAAGACCAAATCCATTTAGCACATCCAAATTAGAAGGAAATTTATTGGTGATATTGTGTGGAAAGATCCATAACCATTAGCAAATGTGCATGTCATTAATCAAGCTTGTAAATGATCTTCTATTTTAAAAATTCAATATCATGCGAAATTGATCATTTGTTTTTCAAATGGAATTAATGAATGTAAAAATTTCAATATTGAATAAGTAATAATATGTGGAAACACAACCTATGAATCTAGTGAACATATTGTGCTAAAGTTCAAAATTATAGCAAATGTGTCATGTGGGGGAATCGAACCTCGACAAAGATTGCCTTGCCCATTGTCACACATGGCTGACTTGCATAAGTAATCAAGGTTACTGTTTTTAAGAAAAATCATCAAATGACCTTTGTGTGTTGATTTGTTAATTTGTCGATTGTCACTTACCAAACAAGCCATGATTATGGAAACAAAGGCCATCAATTATTAACATCAAGTTTGTGGTCCAACCCTTCACCATCATCCCCGATGCCATCCAAAGCTTAAATATTTACTAATTGCAATTAACATAACAAGACTTAAAGATACTACTTGCTTGCTTCATATTTTGAATACTTTACAAAATCAAAACACAACTTCAAGTTACGCATCAAACCCATATTGAGTGGACATTTCCTTCCATTCTTTGATGGCCACATCATAAAATTAAAAAAAATTAAGTGTAAAAATGTTGTGAAAACATATGGATTACCAAATCAAGGTGAGTGGTAAGTCTACTTCTGAGCTTGGATTTCATGAAATTTAGAATGCTAAAAGTGCATGAATGTCCTCCACTATTCCAATCATTTGGACAACTACAACTTCTACCAATTTTATGTACTCTAAGATGTGATACTTGACAATTTTGCTAGTAATCAATCCTCCACAATCGAATCAAAGGATTAACTAGATGTGAAGGGGCCATGGCAACATGTGCAGTTTTTTTTATGGACAAAACAAATGGGGTTTTTTGTAAATCCAATGCTACAACATCCAATAGTGGAAAAATCCACAACTCTATAGGGCCAATCTTCCAAAGGGTATTGTAGAAGGATTCAAATGTGATCCAAAATTTTCCCTTTGGGTCATCTTGCAATTAATACGTATAGGGGGTAGACCACCCCTAGAACATCCATAAGTTCTTGAAAAGGAAACCACATTTCCAATTCATTAATCAATTGAACAACAACAATTGATGCTTGCTGCTTCACCCCATTCATGATAGTAGGATAAATCTTTTGGGTCACAAAGGCTACCACCCTAATCTCTAAGTTCCTATGCCATGCCCAAACATATTGACTTGAACCCAAGTGATTAATTTTAATGTATAGGTCTGTGATCAATTTCAGTCTAATCTAATCATGATTTGTCTCCAACCCATGGAAACTTTGAAAAAGGTCACTAGTGAAAGCTAAAACATGATCAACATAGAGTTTGTTCAAATCATCTTGCTAGATGTTCATGACCACCACAAATCACAACCAAAAATATCACACAATTGGGCAAATTTCACTAATACATTAAAAATTTCTAGCATTGGGACAAAACACACTAAAGACAACAAAATTTCCACATTAGAAAGTAACTCAAGATTGGAGGCAACCAATGCGATGGTGGGAGAATCCAAAGCCATCTTCATCAATAAGGGGTGATACTCACAAATAACATGTTTCATAGGTGATAACATGGAGATCCAACACGTCTTCACATTGTGTGAGAACTTGTTTCCTTTTGTTTCCATAATGTCAACTAGTTTAATAAACTCCATTTTGGGCTTTTGCAAAGTAGGAATATAAAAACTACATGAGGTTTTCTAACCTCACAATTGTTATCAAATCAAAGAGTGTTTACATCACCAAATTGCATTGGTGAGCCATGCAATGCATGCCCACAACAAATGGTGTGTAATCCTACTGGATTTGCATTATGATTCCATTCCACATTCCTTGAATCACACTTACTCCATTTGCCCCAAATGAAACAAGTTTATTATTTATGTGTTCTTTTGAAATCCCTCCATAAAGTTTAAGAGAGTTCATAAGAACCCTTGTAAGGTTGTTTAATTAAAACCATCCACAATTTGTTTCATAGTAAAAAGAACTAGAATCCAAGACCAATCCTTTAACACATATCCACAGATTGAAATCCAATTTTGGTTGTCCATGTTGGTGATTTCATCAGTTGTCAATGCAACATTTGAAGCATTGTTCATGGGTTCTTTCAACGTTGGTAGGATTTGGTTGTGGATGCAATCTGCCATCTTTTAGTCGATAGAGTCATTCCAACATTTGTTTGAATTTTTTTCAATTTCAAAAAATCAAAGAGAGCTTTGAAGCTTTTGTAATTAGTCATAGGTCTACTTTTGCTCAACAACAAAAAATATGGAATAAAATTGGATCAGCTTCCTCTTGTGTTATGAAACCACACCAAATTGAAAAGTTATTCCATCATTAAAGGATGTTTCATAGTTGCATATTGGATTTCATACTTTGCATATGTACATTTTGTAACCATAACCGCTTGCCCATCTTTTGTTTTCTTCTTTGTGACATGTTTTTCTAGTGAATACCATTTTGGAACAAGTAGCTTTTCTATCTTTGACATCTTGGAACACACAATGCATTTCACTATAGTTAGGATGCCAACATCATTGAAAATAATCTTTACCCAAGGCATTTTCACAAACCATATCTTTGAAACTTTTGATTGATATCACCTTCAGGTCTTGTGGCCACCATGATGTGAAGCAAATTCTGGTTCAATTTATTCTACAATTGTTATGGGAAAAACAACATATCAACAATATGTACATCAACACCCACATCACCAGAAAATGATTGATTAGGGTCATGACAACAAACATGGACTATTTCAGGTATTTCAACATGATGACAAAAACACCTTTCAATTTCATAAAAGTTGTCAAAGTGATAAAAATCAACATCTTTTGAAACATGAAAAGTTTTGATAGGAACTTGAGAATGAAAAAAAAGCTTAGAACTTAAATTTGGGAGGAGGGCCATCCTATCCTTGGGTGGTACCACTAAGAACATCACACCTTGATTTTCCTAGACCTATCAAACTTTGAAAAATCATAAGAAACACTTAAATGAACATTTTCATAATTTTTTTTGGATTATTAGATTCCATAGATTTTAAAATTTCAATAATATAAAAAATATTGTGTATTTTGATGTTCTTAATCATTGCATTTAAAAATTGTTTCAAGAATGCAGCGTTTGTTTTTTCCTTGAACTTTTTGGTTAGGAATGCAAATTTGGAACATGATTTATGATTTTTTAAAGAATTTTTTCGAAGGTATTTTGAAAGTCAATTTATTTTTAATTTTTAGTTGGTAATTAATTGATTAAATATGATTTAGTTATGAATTTCCAAAGTTGAGGTTGTCGATTTCTTAAAGGGTCATTTTATTAGGAACATAATTTTTTAAAAAAATTGAATTAAAAAAATTCCAAAATAAACTTCACACCATATATTAGAGCATGAAATTAATAAAAATGAAAAAATATATATAATTGTGCAAACATTTAATGAAAAGGGCCTAAAAAATGATTTGGCTATTTTTGGTTCTTTTCCTTAAGATGGTTCCTAGTGGTACCACCCAAGGATGGGTTCACCTAGGAAGAGCTATTCTAGGTGCCATCTCTACAAAATATGAGAATATAAATTTGAATAGACTTGAAATTCAACTAGATTCAGAGAGAGAAGAAGTTCATGGATGCAATTGATTCTTCGATTCACATATATAAAAACAAGAAAATGGTTGGTTTAGGTTTTTTAAATGTAGCATGAAACTTGAAGATACCAAGCTTGCCCATCGCACAAGTTCTAACACTTCAAGCAACTCCAATGCATCTACCAACACCACTATTCGACACCATCGCTATGAGCCCAATTGAAATCTTCTATTTTGAAAACATTTCATGATCCTATTTTCCCAAAACCACATTGTAATTGCAAAATGTCACCATTAGAACTTAAACAATAATTGAAGGACATGTTCATTATTCAATCACTTAAGACTTAATTTCTTTAAAAAAGAACCAAAAAAAAAATCAAGACCTAAGAAGATCAATCAAGCTCACCTGTAGCTTTTTCATTTCTATAATCTTGAACCCACAAATGAAATGTGCCATAAAGAAATAATGTTCATAGACATATGTGATAGATGTTGTTGCAAATACAATGAAAGTAAAGCCACTAATGAAAGCAGCTATAAAAATCTGTGACTTATTTGTTAGTGGTAAGTTTTTGCAAACATGACCACACTTTTTGTTATGGTGATGGTGAAAAGGAAAACTTTTTACAAAAGAAATTAATGATACCTAACCTTAATAGAGTGTTGCATCTATGAAAAGGGGTATTTTTTTATTGTTTGAACCAAACATTGGATTTGCACCACATGAAGCAAGGTCGAAATAAAGTGAAATTTTGCCACAAAAAAAAAATGCTAATGTGAATGTGTTAAAAAAATTAGGTATTGACAATGGCACCCAATGCAATTTAATTTATGAATTTAATGCTCACTTAACATTTCAACCTTTGTTGAACCCTCAATGAATAGTTCCATCCCTTATCTAAGGCATTTTACAAATACTTTTAATGAATGGGGAAATTTTTTTTCTTTTTGTTCCAAAATTGGTCAAAAAGGAATTTAGTTTCTGATTTTTTTATTCATGAATCAAAGTGCTCCAATGATCTCTTTGACATTGAAATGTACCTTGTCATTATTACTAATAGTGCAACTTTTTACTTTTCTTGAATTTTCAAAATTAGATGTTCATTTTCATTAACTTTATGGACAACCTCCAATTGAACATGGAATGAGAAGTTAGTAAGCTTTAAGTTGCCACCAAATTTTGTCCAACAAGGTATATTTTATAAATAATTAATGTTCATGTGGAAAATGAGGAGAACAAGTCCATCAATATTGTTATAATGGCTTGAAAATAATGATTGTATGAAGTTCGAGTTTTGAATAACATGAAATTAAGTTTAGTCTTGTAACTATGTGGATGATGAAGTGTTTTTGAAAAGGGTCAATAAAGAAATGTTATTGGTTTGATCATTTGATCCCAACAATTGGGCCATGTGGTGACATTAAATTCACATTCTAGGATTTTGTGTTTATACAGAAGGAGGGGAAATAACTTGTACATTTTTTTGAATGTGGTTCACATACATTGGGTTTGGGCATATTTGCTCAAATTACAAAAATGTAACCTACTAGAGCAAATTTGGCAAGTCACTATGAACTTGTTTATGGATGTGAACCAATAAATTAACAAAGTCCCTAACAAAGAGGGGTTTAAAAATAATGTCAAAGAAATCAAGATGACTTGAAAAAGAGTTAAAAAGAGATTATCACATCTATATAAGAAAAAAATGTTGTTTCTTTGTTTGTGACATTTGTAGCTACCTTTCATGTCTACCTATAATCATGTGTATTTATGAACTTATGAACCTAGTTTCATACCTACTGAAAAACCTAGCTTTCTTTCAAAATATCATAGGACAAATCAAGAACATCATAACATTAAAGTAATGAAAAAAGAAGCCATTAAACGTATGTTTTTCTTTAGATTTATCATATGTAGTTTATGAGTTTAATGGAATTAATGTGATTCAAACATAGTTAATCTTTGTTTCAAAAAGTGTTTTGGAAATTTCATACCTACATTAGTTTAATTTCTAAGTTAACAAAATAATTGTTATGTTTCAACCAAACTTTTTATCACCATTGTAATCAAATTTCAGGCTTGTATTAATTTGTTATTATTTATTATTGGTAATTAATTCAATAGCAATTAGCAATTGGAAAAATTTAGAAGTTCATACAAGTTGATCCATGTAGTTATGCCTGATATTGAATTGATCAAAGGATTCACACAACCTCAAATAATGAAGAAGCCATTGTATCATGTTACCTTAATCCTAGAAGAAATTCAAAATATTACAAGTGGGTACCCACAATTCAAAAACGGGCATCAAGAAATATTTGTTTAATTCATTAAATTATAGGATTTGCATAATCATTATTTTTTAGGGGGATTACTTATCTTTCTCGTGACAAGGAAAATTGATTTTCTTGGTTAGTGTGATGGGAAAATTTATAAATGCATTTCACATGACATATTGACAAGTATTGTTTTATTAACACAAGAAAGGAGAATATCATATTGATTCAAAATCTAAAAACAAAAGAAACTTTTGAACTTCTTACCAATTGTTCAAAAATTGAATCCTTTGGTGTTTCTTGTGTTGAGATTTGTCATTTGCCTAGTGTGCTACATGAACATTTCAAAATTTCCTCATTTTAAAACATGTTCAAAAAACATTTTCTTGTTGCAGTCCATTGATGAAGGAGCTTATCAAATGAATATTCATTCAATTGCTTACTTTTCAAACTATGTTAATGTTCAAAAATCTCTTCTACCCCCAATCTTGGGAGTAAAAACCCAACCCACCTAAAACATAGAAAAAACTTATTTCTTGACCTTTCACAACTTACATCCACCTCTTATTACCATTGAACAAACTAGTGGGTGCCCATGGCCTTCAGCCACCTTGGTTAATGTTTTAGAAACTTTTAACTTTTTATTTTTATTTTTATGTATTTTCTATTTTTATTATTGTTTTCTATATATTTTTATTTGGATGCAAGTTTGAAGTTTGGAGAAAGAAGACACACCTCATTTTTTTTCAAGTAGGGCTTTTCTTATTTTTTACTCTTTATTTGGTTTTTTCATTTTTGGAGTTTTTTT
>OY998151.1:15558396-15596618 GCA_963921925.1 Sphagnum tenellum
CCATTCATTTTCATATAACAATCATTACAATTGACCAACAAATGTTAGTTTCACCAAAAGAAAAGATAACTTTTAAGAACATGCCCAACCATGCATAGTAAATAACTTTGCAACAACATATAAGAAGTTTATTGATAGAGGTAGGGCAATGGTGAATCCTATTGGTTGGATGGCTTGACAAATTGTGAATGGCCACAACAAAACATCTTTGCAACTTGGCAAAAATGTGTCAATATTACTTTCAAGATTCTTCATTCTTCATGTAATTAATGATGATGGCTTTCACAAAAAAAGGTGTCATTGCCATACAATGGCTTTTATGAGTGAGAGTGGGAGCTTTAAAATTGAAACAATGAGAGCGGGACATTTTTGTGTGGAGGAATGACTATTTTGCCAAAAACTTTTTGTTTATTTTTAGGACTCAATCATGGGAAATGTAAACCTCTAGCTTTTTAGGAGCACATTGTCTGCGTTATGTGAAGCACAACCCACAAGTTTTTGGAGATTGTCATGTATGTGAAATCTATAGACAAAATGGGGTAGTACTAAGTATGACATAACCAAATTCATGAGTTTTTATGGTTTTATGCTTGCTTTGAATGAGTTTGGAACATTTTAAAAGATGTTTTAGAAAGAGTGTTGGAATTTTACAAGTTCAAACGTGCCTTTTTTGCACACGTTCATTATTGATTGCTTCTGAAAGAAATGCCCATATGGGTTAACATAGGAACTAAATTGAAGAAATGCCTTAACTTATATGAAGCACAAAATGCTAGGGATTAACATTGTGTAGCTATATGAAAAATATGAAGATGTGGAATCCTTCAACAAGGATTGGGTACAGTTGCCCCAAGTGCCTACATTGTAACAAAGTTAGAAGGAAGGTCTTAGAAGATGGAAGCATTTATTAAGGATTGTGTTGTGCATGCAACCAAAAATGATCATGAACAAGTCAAAATCTTGTAAGGTGTATAAAAAATGGTTTCGCTTCATCATCCTTTTGTATCAATGTAAGTTGGTTTGGACCTTTTTTTCATCATGCAAATGGACATAGATGAATGATATTGATGACTTTTAATGTATCATGATTTAAACTATCATATTATAAAATATTTGACACTTTTTGATTCATCATGATTGATGATAATCAAAATATAAAATACATTACTGATTGAATCCAAGATTGCTTCTACTTCATCCAAATTTATCCCTTTGAACATGGGAACAACTTTGAAAAAGGTGGAGATTTTTGAAGACTAGTCAACTTTCTAAGAAGTGAAGGTCTTCACTGTGTTTAAGAATGCTTTGAGTTTGGTAAAGGTGTGAAAACACCTACAACTACATTGATAGCAAGAGCTTGTGAAACTTTAATGTTGTTTGGTTGTTAGTGCAAATGTGGCCTCTACAACAAACAATGTTGACATGTTTTCACCATCATTTGTCCAATTTCAAAACAATGATTTAAAATTGGAACTTTGGTGTGAACACAAGTCCTACTTTTCAATTGCAAAATTTTACTTCATTTTTTTGTGGTTAGGTATCTTTTATGCATGAATCAACTTTGAGTTGAACACTAGTTCACATGAAAACATAGAATGTGAAGGCATTTATAAGAGCTTTGGCCCTACCGACATTTTGTTTCAATAACATTTGTCCTTTGAGTTTTGGAGCTTTTTTATGTTTTGTTTGTGGAATGCAAATGTCACCAAAATGTCAATTTCAAGTTAATGGCCATGGGTAAAGGTTCATCATTCATTGATGTTCCATTTTGGATTTATTATATTGTTTGAACTTAGGGTTTAAATTGTGAAAATCATGAAAACATAATCATGTCTTTTGTGTGCAAGGTTCTTTTCATTTGTTTATGCAATTTTTCTTTGTGCGCAAAGTTGGAGGAAAATGCTTGTTGGGGCATGTGATGAACCAAATTTAGCTATATAGGGTTTCAATACAAGTTATTGGGTTTAAATAAATTTTTGCATTATAGTCACACTATTTGATTGGGTTGGCACACAATGCCCCAAATTATCTTTGTGAGCCATGTTTAGAATGCAACAATTGGGCATGATTTTATCACATGAAACCATTTGTTTAAACAACCAATATTTATATTCCCCAATCTATCACTTCATTTCCTTTAGCTCAAAATTAGAATTTATTAAATAGCTAAGAGTTGATACTAGTGCACTTTATCAAAAGTTTGATCATGTGTGGGGTTATTAAAGGTGTTTTATGCACCATAGTTAATATTAACATTAGATAGAGTTTGCGGGGGCACACAAAACACCATTCATTGAGTTTTGTCCGATGCATTTTTTAGGCCTATACTTGGAACATACATTATTTTACTTTGGTTGTGTATAATTTCTTTCTCTTGCTATCTAAACTTACAACTTGTTTAACAAATATTTTAAAAAATATTTATGTTTTGTTGTCAACCATGAAGATTTCAACCTAGAATTCTAATGAGACCACTTATGAAACGCACCATTAACCTACATTCTTTCACCCACTACATTAGAGATTAGAAACTTATCACACAATAAGTCCACAAGAAACGACTACAAATTATGACAAGAGCCTAATCTTGGGGAGAAAAAAATGACTATTCAAAACCTTTCACTCTCTTCAGTTTAGTAACTATTTTTATTAATGTTGTGCCATGGCTTTCTTTTGATAAGTGCTCATTTTTAATCTTTTGATAGAGTGAAAATTTTCACTTCATTGACAAATGTTTTTTCGGGGGCCTTTCTTTTCCCTTCCATTCCATTTGCTTGTGAATGATACAATTTTGTTTGCACTTGTGCACAAGTTTCCTTCATAATGGACTACAACTTATTCAGGGGCATTATGTGTAGGGTAAAAGGACCAAGAATGCTTCCATTTTTTGGAATGAGAGCCCAGCATGAGGTGAGAGCCAAATGTGGGACACAAGTTCTTAGAACCACCCAATTTGATATCCTTACCCAGTGTAAAAAGAACTCGTATTATTTGGCTTTTAAAATGGACGGTGATGATTTAATTTGACCCACCAATGCACCATCCATTGAAAATCTCTTCAGACTAGAACCAAAACAGAGTTACTACCTATCCTTGTAGACACCCTCCTACTCCTCCCCCAGACATCCTTTTCACACTACATTGGTACCTACTACACACAACTGTAGGTGGGTATCATAGGTAAGTAGGTAATGAATGTAAATGGTTACTATGTAGGTAGGTAAGTAGGTATCAATTTAGTGACAAGTATAGGTAGGTAGGTGGGTGGGTAGGTAGGTACCAGCTTCAATTATGTGTCTGAAGGTCTGCCACTTCCCATTACTATGGTTAGGACATGGCTTTTATTGGAGCTCAGGTTTTGCAAGCAGGAAAAGCTGCAATTGAGTAAATCCAGAATCCAGAGTCCAGACAGAGAAACATCTAGACAGCATCAAAGGGGGGGGAGGGTTATGAATTAGAGCATATATAGTAATGGGTATCATAAAAATCATCTCACAATTAAGACCAGACTTTAATTAGAAAGTTAATCTGTGAATTGATTGTGGCCATGGGGCCCCCTTCCAATAAATTAACTCACCCTTATTGTAAAGGAAGGCCCTCACCCATCATCCTTAAATAGGGAAAGCCTAGTTTATAACAGGCCCCTTGGCAATAACAAGTCCTGAAACATGTCTTTCTTTCATAAATTTGCCTCTCTCTCTCTCTCCCCCTAGTAGACCCTAGACATGTATGCCTAAACCCTAATAAACCCTAGACATGTAGTAGGCCTGGTGATTTGATGGAAGTGATTGGGAGCTGCTTGAAAGCATTGCACACACAAGGCCATAGAAGGAAAAAAATATGCTACCCATTCACTATTTGTGTCAGAGTTGTTTTGTAGGCAAACATTGGCACACCCACCATTTATTTTTCACCTCCTGGCGGCTATCAGAAACCGGAAGAGACCCGGCAGTTATTAGGGCGGTTCTTAGGCTGATTGATCACGGTTCTCAAAAATCAAAAGAACCGGTTCTCCAAAAGCCTTTGTCACCATCGGTTCTTTTCTTGGAAATTGCCAGTTTTTTTAGGTTTTTTGAAATACCCGGGACCAGTCGTTCTTTCATTCTGAAAAATAGTCCATTATTAACATTGGAACTTGGACATTGGAACTCTTTAAATTATTTTTGAGACAACCATTTGTCATGGAGATGAGCCCTTTGCCTAACTACAGCCTCTCATCTGTAGTAGCCTAATGCCTTTAGCTTTACAAAGCTTTTTCTTTTATCAAACATGCAGCATTATGTTTAACCTTACAAAGCTTTTGGATCAAACCCATGTGGGATTGCATTTCAAATCCCTTATAGATCTATAGTGATCATAGGCATGAAATATTTCAATGAGGTCATTAGAGCTTGAATGTTGAGGAGAAAATCGAGGTCTAGTCCCCATGCAATAATGTTGTTGAATGTGAATCTCTCATTGCTAATGTTATCTAAAATTCACCATGGCTAAGCACTTGATCACAAAGGGGTGAAAAAGAGTTGTACATCTAACACAAACCAATGACCCTTCATAGAGAACAATTTATTGAAGTGCATGTTGCAACACATGGACAATTGACAACCATGGAGCATTTGAATAGGATATTGAAATATGTTAACAAACTTGAGTATCTAAAGATGCATTATGCTTTTAACATATGATAGGCTTTTTTGTACATACAACTTCTATGTGCAGAGGAATGATTTATAAGAAACTAAGAAACTAACTAGAGAGCATAGAAAAACCTAGTCCAAGTCCAAAAACAACCATGTTTGTTTTACTCTAGTCAAACTTGTTGTCATTGCATCACCATTGCAATGATTATCTACGTTGAGCTTTACATGAAAAAGACACACAAAGGATGGCGGATGAACAACAATAATGCGAAGAGGGTACATGGTCTTTCATTTAGTTCAAAGGTGGCGATTTTCTTGAAGGATGTTAATTAAGGATCATATGTTAACAGGATATAGGTCAATAATTGATTGGTTATTTGATTTTAGGTTATTGATATTGGGTTTTGGATGCTCTTTGGATTTTATAGTTTTCCAATTGAAGTTGAACTCTCTTCATGTTGTTCATGTATAACTTCAAATTTATGTTTATTAAGCAGTTGGAATAGATACTCATATTAATGATTGTTTCAACTTCGTTATCATCAATATGCATAATTTGCTTGTTTTGTGGCAAAAGAAAACACCTTGATTGCTTGACAATTGTTGCATTATATGAAACTTTCAAATGTACATCAATCTATTGTCATTTTATAAGCTATTTGTAAATGAGTTAGAAAAGTTATGACTTATTATCTTTTCATTGGATGTAATATTAAAAATAAAAATAAAAATAGATAATAAATGTAAACATTGATTATTTGACATGGTAATGTTTTTATAGTGATTGCAACATACATGAGTTGATTTTTACAAAGTGGGTATGCCTACCTTATTAATAGGTAGGTCCTTGGTAGGTCATGTTGAATATTTTCCCTATCAATGGATCCAAATACCTACTATGGTCACAAGGTAAAGAGATTAGTTAGAACATGAAATGGATTAAAGATTTTTTTATAAAGCTTCTTCTTCTTTAAGATCATAAACAACCTAAATTATCACCATTTATACTAGAATCTTAAAATGATAGATGAAAAAACATTCATTTAAATGTCAAAGTTGTTCAACCCAAAAAATTGCACATTTAGATATTATAAGGTATTCAACATCCATGCACAAATTTTAAACATTCCCTCTTTGTTTTTAAATTCTCATTCAACAACCTTGGTGGCAACACCTTCATAGATATAGAGATGGCTAGCAATATATGATTTTCCTTATTTAAGTAGGCCTTACTTGAGCATCAATTATGGAGTGAATGCATATTAGAATGGACCAAAGGTGGTAAACAAAAAATTCCTTTTAATGTTTTCTATATTGTAATGCGAAAAACATAAAATCATCAGATTTTCATTTTTTAAAAAGGTGATCATCTTTTCCAAAAGATAATCAATAGTAATGTTTTTACTTTTCAAAAAATCTATCTTTTGAAAAAGATAAATATGAATGGAGAGAAGTTTTTTTCTCAATTTTAGGTCTAATTCGAGTCAAAATTCTAGACTTTGGTTTTGGTTTTGAAAATCAATTATAGTTTGGATCTAATTATTAATATAAAAAAGAACCAAAACCAACAATTCTTACTTGATAAAATTCAACTATTGAGCCAACACTAATTTTTACCAATGTATTAAGGTTGTTACATAAGCTTATGCCTAGTATCAATGTTGGTATAAGGATCTTATCAAGCTACTATTACCTAAGGCATTATTTGTTTTATACGACTACCAACTTGCTAAGGATTAAGAATAACCAAGTAAGTACTAATACTATTTGTAGCAACAACATTAAAATGGCTTATATGCCATTTTTTGGATGAAGTTTCATGACATAATGCAATAAAAATGAGAATGTTCTTATAAATGTGTGCTAAATGATGTGAGTTTCAACAAATTTGAAAAAAAAATTTGTTACTAGTTGGTTGGCTAAAATGATTGGTTAGAAATTGACTTCTATTGATTGGCCCACATGTGACATTTAAATGATAACTCAATGTATATAATCCAATCTTACTTGTTTATGGGTGGGGGATGGGAAAACATATTACCCCTAGATGTGTCAAATCATGGCAATGCTTTTGTTTTCTATGGACCATTGGAGTTATTATAAGGACTTGAGGAATGGCCCACCTTGTCTCCAATTAAAACAAAACTTGAACTATATTTCTTTATTCCCCAACTTGTTTATTACTACAATGGAATCAAAATAGATTGCTAGTCCAAATTAACTTTACCCAAGGTTGCTTTCTAGTAATCAATTATTAGTTTTTAAAAGAAAAGTAGTAACTAAAGGTGTACATTTAAACGTAACAACTTTTTAATTGGGTAATCATACAATAACAGAATGACACAATTTTTGACATTAAATTATTTGTAAAGTAAGTGTGAAATTGGATTGATTCCAAATTGGGTTTGGTGTAAAATTATTTTTGAAAAAAACAAAACGACAATTTCAAAAACTTAAAGAAATTTCTTTAGAATCATAGTGGAGGTTTCATAAACTTACAAGAATTAACAAAAACCAAGTAGTTGAAGTTAAAAGGAAAAAATTAATAAGGTAGAAGCACCTTGAATTATTAGAATAAATATTTTGAATAAATCAGGTCTCAATTTTCTTTTATACATATTTTTTTCCTTTAAAGAAAAGACAATTTGAACTCAATTCAAGTTGGAATTAATTTTTTGAATATTTTTCAATTATATATGATTTTTTCAAAAAACAATCTTAAGGGCTTTTTAAATGGTAAGTAGGTTCCCTTTAGAATGGTGGGTCAAAATTTTCAAAGGAGGGAATTTAAAATGTGGTTCAACAAGGATCCTAATAATCTCAAAAGAAGATTTTTAATATGGTCAAACAAAGGGTTTAAAATTGAAACCACATCCAATCAAATTAAATTTTAATCAAATTAAATTTGAAAGGGATTTGGGGTGTGTGTTGGGGGGTGGGAACTAGCTTTCAAGAATTTGGATACCAATTTTTATACCACTTACTAAAGCACCTAAATAAGGAGTTTGCAATCTTAAACTATATTTTAAGTCATTATTAATTAATAAATCCTATTTTTAAATCACAACTTTAAAACATATAGTGCGATTTTAAAAATAGTCTTAAACAATTCATTATTATAATGTCATATTTTCAAATATTTAAGGATAGATAATAGGGCACAATTTAGGGTCTAGTAATGCTATTAAATGCTTCTACTTTAAAGACCTATGTCAAGTGGGCACCCAATTTGACAAGTTAGAACTAGTGCTTTGTGGTTTTTTCTTTTTACCTAAACAACCTTTAATCTTGGTTTTGACATTGTCAAATTTATTTGTAGGTTCTTTGGATGGGGTTTGAACCTAATTCTTCCAATTTATAAGTCTTTTTGTTCTAGTTTTAACATAAAATTTCAAATTCAAAAACCTTTGTGCCTAGTTCAAAATTGGGTCCAATTCCATTTACACGTTACGTTCTCCCTAATGTTATTGTATGGGTACAAAGTTTTACAAGAAATTAAAATGAGGGTTTTTGTAGATATAAAGTTCAACAATTGATGAAAATAAATATTTAACTATAAAAATTAGCTTGTTTATTTATTTTTAAGAAATAAATCCTACCTAAAGATCATGAGCATGTTTTCAAGAATGTTTTTTCATGATTTTGGTTTTCATTTTGGATCTAACAAAATACCAACTTCATAGTTTAATTCTTGTGCTGGTTCCAAAAAAAAATTGTCAACTTGGGTCTAGGTCATGCAAGAATTGAAACTTGAACCCTATGTTTTGGCCTCACAAATTAAATATTGTAACAACATTGGTTAGAACCATTGGTTCCACAATTTCAACAAGTAAAAAATGAACTACAACCAAATCATATTTTTGGAATTGGTTATGAAACTAAAACCAAGATTGAAACTTTTCAAGAGTTGGACCTAGAACCATGTTCCTAATTCCATTTATGTGTGGAACCAAAATTGAATTTTTTTAAAACATTTTTTTAAAACAATTGTTGATTGTGATCCATGTTACCCAAACTAGATTAGAATTGAACCAAATTTAGGTTTGATTTTTAAACCTAAAATAAGAACTAATGTGACGTAAAAGGAGAATTGAAAAGGGGAAACAAAAATATGCTTTAATTTATAGCAAGTTGATGTTGATTCAAATCACCAATTTAGGAATCATGTGAATGTTGTCAAATCATAAGAAAATTTAGTAGCATCATTCTAGTTTATAAAAAATGAAAAACATTCCCATGTGTGATTTGTTTTATAAGGTGGTTTTCAATATAGTTGGCCCTTTCCTAGAAAGTAAGAGCAACAATACATATGTATAAGTTGCCATAGAACATTACTCCAAGTGGTTTGAGGCAAGACCAATGAATGATCTTGATGCTACAATTGCTACCAAGTTTTTGGAAATATTTGCCTTACATGATTCTTACAAGAAGAACACCAAGATTGAATGTCGACAATAGTTTGAATAGCTTGATTAAGATTGTTGATGACCATATGGAGTTGAAGGATGTATTTTACATATGGTGAAAAAGATGGAGTTGGTAGCTTGTTTACATGATTCATTCCTTGAAAATTTGGAACATGCACAAAAGAAGCAAAGGAAGACAAATTTTATCAAAAAGGGTCGTATGATGTTTGTTGATTTTGATGAAAAAAAGGTGTGGGTGAAGATGCGAAAAAGTTGATAAAAAAAAGTCATTGTTGGCAAGTTGGGAAGGCGCCTGCATCTTTGTTGGTTATAAAGATGGTAAGAGGCAACATGAATAGGATGATGGAAATAAAATATGTATTTCTAAGAACAAAGATGGGTAGGTATGAGAAAGACCTAAACATGATTTGAAGTTGTACCATCATACACCTTAAGGTGATAATTTATGCGAACATACATGGTGGGAGTGGTTACATTTGTGACTTCAAAAGAGAGTCAAAAAAGGGAAATAAGGAGTGTTCTAATTTGTGACAAGTTGTTGTTGGTTTAGTTCATTATGAACATGATTAACATAAGAGGTTAGCAAGGGAACATTTTATTTTCCAACATATAAGTGTTTTGTTTGTTTTGGTTTATGTTTTGTAGGCTATGGACATCCAATTTATGAATGCAAGTAAGGAATGTAAGTGCTTGGTCTATTGTTAGTTTTTGGTGTTGAATAATGTGTGTTGTTCATTTTATTGGTTATATTTGCATTTTCATGACGATGGATTCGATGTTTGCTATGGATGATTGGTGAAGTGGATTTTGTTAAGGTGGGAGATGTGATTGGAAGAGATGATTTAAGGATGTGGTTTTGGATCTTAAAAAATAGGGGGTTGTTAAGAAAGAAAAACTAAATGTTTTGTTTTTCTATTTTTTGTGTGATTTTGCTACATGCAAAAGATGTGTTTCTAAGGCATATTGTAATTTTTCCCATAAATAATTAGGTTAAATTTTGTTTTACTATGATTTTAAAACTCGAGAATATGTAGTCAAATTATTTTAATAAAATCATGGGTCTGGTAATGAGGAAATTATGAATGCTATAAGGAATGTTAAACGAAGTATGGCATTGGTAGGTCATATCTATTGGAGATTTGACAAAGTTTTATCACTAGCTTGTCTATGGGTTGGGGCATTGAGAATGTGTGAGCATGCATTTTGCCATTTTTCAAAATCGAGATTGAAATGATAAATGTTTTGTTGCAATTCATGAAGATTTCTTTACAAATTAAGATTAAAATCATCTCAAGGAATGTCACATTTTGGGAATGTTTCAGACCTTCTACCACTACAGTAGTTAATTACTTTGACTATTTTTTTTCATCCTCAGGTTGTGACAACCTCTAAGTTACCTATTTTTGCAATTAACTATTTTTGAGTACCCTTGCAGACCTTCTACCACTAAAAAATTCAAGCAGATTCGAAGCAGCCTAACTAAATTATTAGGTAGTAGTAAATGGTGTGCTTACTTCAAGTGGTGATTTTCATGTGAGCTCATAGATTTCTTCGCCGCTAGCGGTTGTTGTGTAGTAATCCATGAAATTAAATGTATAAACAGCTCGATTCATGATGTGTCTGTGAGTGTGGTACTGTGAGGGACATGGATGTGGATGAACTGATATATGTGTATTAGGTATGCAAAGTCCCATTCCTGCCTGCAGTTAACTACCTATAATGTGTTGGCGCATATATGCACCACTAAAATTAACTAACTATTGTGAGTTCAATGTTCATGCATCAGTATAGTTAACTAGCTTCAGCAGAGGATCAATATGGCGCACCCCTAGTCACCACTTAGTGTAGTTAGTGGCGTTTTAGTGCCAAAAAGTTTTTAGTGGTAGAAGGTCTGGAATGTTTTGAAGAAAAGGAATGTGGAGAAATTTTTGTGGGAGCTGTGTTTGATTTTTTATTTTTGTGTGGGGAAGGATTATTTAAAAAAGTTGGGTGTATGGGATGTTATACATACCATGCCTAATGATTCCAAGATGCTCAATTAGAGGATTTCAAGGAAAGATTTAAGCCATCATCACCTACCTCTTAATTAATTGAAGTGTTACATGATTAGAAGCAAGAAAAGATTTTTTCATCATACTAATTATGTATCTCTATCTATTATTCAGTATTTGTAACTCCATTTTTTCCTATTTAATCAAACATGTTATGATCTTTGCTGGTTTTGTATAATGTTTCTTTTTATGGTTACATTGGAACCAAAACTTGTTTTTTTTAAACAACCAAATTTATAGTTCCATTTTTGTATATTACCATAACCATATTGGAGATTTTTTTGCAACCAAGAATAGGCCAACATTGGTTTTTACCATGGTGCAAGCGTGGGTGTTCGTTTACCCAATCTTGTGGTAAGTTTCCTGATAGGGGCAAATGCACAAGCTTAGTCCCTTGGTTTGGTGCCTTTAGATTCTTTGGACTAGATTATATTGACAACAAATCTTGAATATGTTATTAAAGAGAACTTGTGGCACATTTAGATACATGGATTTCATTGGTTCCTTGACTTTGCATGAATTTAAAAAATAAAATTGATTGGAATTGTGAAATTATATCCAACGATTTGTAAAATATTGTCAACAACAAGCTTTAGTTCATTTGAGTTCTTTTAAAAACATTTTTTTTCATTGTACTCAATTTGTCAATTCCAATGTAATTGACATAATGATCCAGCCCTTCTCAAATTCCATATCTTTAAGGACCCTTCACTAATAAATTTGATTGAGTAAGGGAGGTGGGGAACCAACAAACATGGAGAGGCTGAAAAATTTGGAGAGGAATAACATTTAAATCTTAGGGATCTCTTTTTATAGTACAAACTAGTGTTGCTTGTTATGTTGGCCCAAGTGTGAACTAGTTATTCAACTATTTTTCCCTTCCAAAACCATTTAAAATAATTTACTTGAATTTTTTGTGACAAAAAAATACTCAAATTCAATATCTCCCACACCTTGGGTCTATCTCCAAATCACCTTCATTAAATCCTCCTCATTCAAAGCTTTCCAACAATACTAAGAGTGTGGAATTCCCATCTAATTATTAATTTTGATTTAAACGAATTTTTAGTGAAAAAATTGTTCAACATTCAATAACTTCTCCATTGTAGGTTGAAACGTTGTGAAACCAATTCAATGCCCCCCTGCTCATAAGGGCTTTACAATGGTACCAAGAGCACAACAAGAGGCGCAATTGTTTGGGAAATCTCAACTTGACAAACAAATGAACCAAACAAACTATCTTCCTTAATAGATAGAGAGAACTGGCACAACGTTTCTATTGTATCTGGAGGGCACATTATCAAGCAGAATTTTTCCTCCACAAAAGGCGCAAGTGTGTCATTTTTTGAAACAACCCCACTTCTTTTTTCTCCAGCGATACCCACTAAGTAATTGATCTTGGGACCTCTTTTATCTATATATTAAAGCAACAGTGTCTGTCTGTCTGTCTGTCTGTGTGGGTAGTGCCTGGAAGATTCTTCCAGTCACTGCCCGTTCCCCAGAAATAACTCATTTGAACACACTGAACATGGCGTTCTTAATTGTCTTAGTTTTTGGCCACTTGGAGTTTGCTTGCACTGGGGGGGGTTCACCAAAACCTAGACATGGAATTTTTAAGGACATGATTTTCAGGACGTGAGATTTCAGTTTTGGGACGTACACGGTGTGGGTTTCCAAAACCCAAACCTGGAAATTTTTTGGACATGATTTTCAGGACATGGGATCCTCAATTTTTGGAGACTTGGAGTTTGCACTCCGGCTTTCCAAGACCCAAAAAGACCTGGGAAATTTTAGGATATGGTTTTAAGGACATGATTTTCAGGACTTGGGATCTCAACTTTGGGGCCTGAATTTTCACACTCGCGGTTTCCAAGACCGAAACCTGAAAACTTTTCACACAAGGGGCTTCACATGATCCAAGACCTGGAATTTTTTTGGCACATGATTTTCAGGACATGGATGGGGAACCAGGCGACTTCACAGTGTCCGAAGGTCACGGGCACCCACTAGTAGTAAGTAAAGCACAAGCACAACATTTCTAGTGCTTATGGAGGGCATATTATCATGCAGAGTGTTTCCACCACAAAAGGAATATTATGCATGAGGTTGCTGGCTTGAGTCCTCCGTTCACTTAAATCACAGATGTCCATTAAGAAAAGCAAAAATTCTACCGGTTCTTTACATCGGGTAAGAATTTACTCAACATGGGGCTGTTCAGAGAATTTGGGTCCCATGCTCAACTCCTGACTCACTGGGGTCCCCCATTCCCAGTCCATACAGTACACTTGATTTTGTTGAATTCCATACAAGGGCCTACAACATGATTTGTTTGACCTATTGCAGAGCTCATCACACTCCTCATATTACATATCTGTTGGAGCAGGATTTCCAAAGACTGTGAGTAAGTATTGTGGCATGTGGGTTGGCGAAGAAGGAATGAAAATGGGTGTTGTGAGGGAGGTGGACAGAGTGCTTAGGCAGCATGCATGCATGCATACACACACACACAACAGAGACTTTTTTTTTGCCTTGTAGGGCTGGGTGACAGGAAAGGAATGTCATGTTGTCGGAGGCATGAGGGACACTCTCTATTTCTTCAACTCTGAGAGAGAGAGAGAGAGAGAGAGAGAGAGTCTCGATTGAGAAAGAATTATATGAAAACCTGCAATGAGGAGGAACCATTCAAAACCGTGCCACAGAGAATGTATAGGAAAGTAGTTTGTTGTTGTCTGCATTCTCATAGTCGTCTTCAAAGGGTCCCACAACTGTAAATAGGTGAAATACTCAAGGCCTGCCAAGAACATTCTAGTGGTAGCTTACATGAGGGCGGGTTCTAAAACAAGAATTCTAGCTCAGCAAACTTCTGTTTCTCAACAGATCAGGGTTGGTTCTTCTGTTTGTGGAGGGATCTTCCATTTTGTGTAGGTCGTCGATAGGCCCATCTAAATTTTGTGGCAAGATCTTTATGTTGGGTAAGGCTCTCAGAGAAGGGCATACCAGAAGTGCAGGATAGAGCACTGGGCCGCTGACTCTCATGGGTCCTTCCTCTTCTGGTAATGCTTGCTTTATATGTATGTAAGAAATACCTATACCCAAATCTGGATATGTTTTGGCATTTGGGTTAAAAAGATTGGGATAAGTATGACTTAAACCCTTAAATTTATAATTTTTATTAATTAGACAGGGGGTGCTTTCCAAGTTTTTTAAAAATTAAAATTGAAATGTTTAAAATTTTTATTTAAATTTTTTGCAATGAGTCATTTGATTCTTCCATCACCAAAAAAGAAAGAAAGAAAGAAAAAACTTTGGGCTCCCCAAAATAGAAGTTTTAATGTGAAGATATAGTGCTCCTCTTTGGTCCACCTGTGATAGGAGGTACCTGGGTCCTACCCATCTACCATAAAATTAAATTTTTGGATACTCAGACCCTAACCTGATGGAATTTTTTTGAATGTTGATATATATACCTTTGCTTGATGGGTAAACACAATTTCAAAATTAGATATCCTTACCCAAACTTATATCACTAATAACATACCCTCACAATACTGGTTCTCACCGTTGACCAACGGTTCTCAAAGATCATTAAACGGGTTTCGACCCTTAATTAGGGTTTTTCATACACCCAATCAAAGATGCCAATCACAAACGAACATAGTTCATGCACATGCCATTAGCCTAGGCCAAAAATGGCAAAGGACATAGGTAGAGGCTAAAATAATCTTGCAACCCATGAGGTGAGACAACACATATCCAATGGGCCCATGGTTCTTTTCTTTTTAGGGAGGTTGAGGGTGTTGGATTCTTTTGTTCCCGATGTGTTCCCATGAAAATTTCAGTAAGTTCCCAATATGTTCCAATCAAGTTCCTAATGTGTTCCCCATCATGTTCCCAATAGCTCCTGACTTTATCTCTTGTCCTTGACCTAAGTTTTACTCTTGTAACAACCTAAATAAGCAGCCAGCTACAGGAGGAGATTACAACATATCTATTTTGGGACTGTCTGAAGCTTGATTAACTTTTTTTTGTGCTTGGCCAATCAAAGATGCCCATCACAAAAGATAAAAGAAAAGAACTTTGAGGTGCCCACAGCTAATTAATACGAGTCACAATATATTACCATATGTACTACCATAGACATATATATAGACAAAAAGAGATCTACACCATGAAATGTGATTTTGGTAATCATCAATGTGATATCTATTGTAATAATACCAATTATATCACAATGAAAATTTGGTATTACTAAGATTCGTGGAGACTTATTAAGTGCATATGTAGATCACTTAGTTATTAAGCCAATCACCTAAAATATTCATATGTCATGGTATTATATATAGTGTGGAATGCAATTAATCATTCTAACTATAATTTTATAGACAAACAACATTCACTAAGGGTATTTGGTGCAATCAGATGTTTAGAATGTTAAGTTTAAAATAAGTTGCATCTATGAATCTCAGATTTGCCATGGTGACTTGGTGAGTGAAATCAGATATAATGCAAATTAAAAAAATAAAGATAGCCAGGTAGGTCCATGCATAAACCCATATATAAATCACTTTAGTGGTACATTTGTATTGTCATGTGAGAGAAGATTAAACTAACCCAGGATAGTTATAAAATTATAGATTTGGACTGTTGTAAGCATTCAATTAGTAGTTACAAACCAGATTTTCTAGTCAATTATTATGGGACAATCTACATTGCAGATTGAGAGTTTTCAGTGGAAAATGGATGTTGGAGGGACATCTCAAAGATGTGGGTTGTCTCATCCTCATATCTTGTGGAACCATGCAAGAGGTTTTAGAAGTATGTTTAGCCTCAAGGACATGCCCATGGCAAGGAAGAAGGTGAGCATGAAAAGCCAACAACACCAATAAACCAACTAACCTCATGCCCTAATAAGGAATCTTAAAGCCCAATTTCAAGTGAAGATCAAAATCATGTGAAATAGGTGGAACAAGAAGATTAGTTTGGTGATTTATAGTACAACCATATACACATTAGGATTTTGATGGAAATTTATGGCCAGACACTATTACGTCAACTACTATGATATTTTACTTTGGGTATGCATTTCCTCATATGATGAATGACACTAACTCATGTATGATAATTGACATTCTGCAGATGTAACTGAAAATGGGTTACAAAATCTCACCAGTCCAACAATCATTTCCTACATTGACATGTTTTATCACCTTATCCAAATAAGTCAAGGCCCACAATATAGTTTTATAGCCTATATTTGCAATTATTAACACATGGATGTAAAGTCACCTCAGTAGTACAAATTAAATTATAAAATATTGGATATTTAAAACTAGATTGTAATGAATCTAACTATTTCAGAAGGGTCTAGGCAAAAAACCTCATTTAAACACAAATATCTTTCCATTAACAGGATAGATCACAAGTTGGCCAGTAGAGTTGACAAATAATCAAATCTGATGATCTACTTAAACCCATCTTCAGTAACAGATTGTGTTTTGTAAAGGCAAAGATAGGCATCTTATGGTCACATAAAGTGCTGCTTTCTCAAAAGGAAAATCATGTTCAAAATTGCGGAACTGATCATTCATACATCCAGTAGGCTAATATATGCCATATTGGAAATTCAAACCAATCAACAACCCAAAACCTGTACTTAGATTTAGTGAGGCTCCTATGTATAATAACAGATCAAGTATTTTGAGGTCAGTGAAGATCATGACTCATAAGTTGACCTCAGTATGTTAACCAGTGTTTAGCGGTTCTTAGAATTATGGTCATATAACCCCCGGTTATCAACAGGTATATACATACTTGCGTACTTGCTGGTTCTCAAAATATTGAACGAACCGGTCTTGGTATGTAATAATGGATTCCAAAAAATATGAAAATGTCATAGAACCTGCCAGAGAATTGTTGATTCTTTGACAGTTCTTTCATCCAAACTGGTGATTTTTAGAAGTTTTTGAAATAATCAGACCTGGTGGTTGTTTGATTCTAGAATATTTAAAGAATCAGAACAAGTGGTTCTTTAAAGATTCAAAGAGCTGCACAACACTGATGTTTACCTCCAAATACTAGAGATCCTTGTCGAAGAGGAGTAATCTAGGAACACTTGTATCCAAAACAATGAACATGCTTGTCAAATTTGTGGCAAGTGGTTCCTATGAGTAATGACATTTTATTTTTTTCATACTGGTCAAGTATTATCTAGTACTGGTCTGGTATGTACAAAGTTTAAGTGCATAAGCACTAAAACTACAACAACATATCTTGAGTTGGGGCAGCCCTGTCAATCACGGAGGCATGGTTCCCATTAGTTGTTTCTATGTGGATTCTTCTAGACAAATGTCAATTGTCAAGTTCAACAGATTTTCCTTCCCCTTATGAATCAGCTACTGCAACCCAAAAGAAATCCTGTTACCATACATTCAATGTGGAACTCTGTTGCATCCTTTGCCACATGAATATCAATATAATGACAAGTATCACAGTGACACTTTGACTTCACATATGAGTCTGGTTTGGAATCGGTGGAAGTTTTGAAATTTCTAATTCTAAGGGAATATGGTTCTGGAATCATCAACATAGGGCCATTGGATGGTGACTAAAAGAGGTTAGATCATCACAAAAGCATTGGTGTTATATGGCTATCAAAATAGGTTTGATCATCATCAAGCATGTGACGATTGAAAATTTCGGTCACTTTTGGTAGTTGTCAAGCACATGAAAATTGAAACTTTTGATCGCTTTTGGTCATTGATTGTACAATTAGCTAGTTGGTGATCAAAAGTTTTCAATTGCCTTCAATCTTTAGGAGTGACAACCAGATTTTTTTAGTTGTCTTTGGTTGCCACTTGTTCGAATGGCTTGTTAGCAACTGGAAAAATTCAGTCATTATCCAATGACGTTCTATCGGCCATGTGTGGTTGTTGCATGGGAACACTCTCAGATGGTGACCAAATATCTTTGTTGCCAAATGATTTGGGTGCCTTTAGTTTTTGGGGTGCCCCTAATTTTACCTATATAAAGGGCTTCACATTTTTCATTTTTCTTCACTTTCTTTTCAACATGTACAACTCCAATTGTTTTAAACAATTGGTGTGAAACATTTTCAAAAAAGGAGGGGGGGATTCCATACATTAATTTTTGTTGTTTTTGTGATTTCCAATTTAATTGTCAAACGAAATATGTTGAGCAATCAAGTTGAGGGAGAGATGGTCAAGCAGGCTAGTGAACGAGATGACCACACCATCTTGACTTGGGACTATGAAAATGCATGTCCTATATTTCCCGAGCAAAGAAGAAGGAAAATATGATGTGAATATTTCTTGATTATTGGAGGACATATTGTATAAGAGCATACCATTGACATTATATGTTAGAACTTAAAATGTAACTTAGAATGTAATGGACATGGAAAGTGTTCATAACTTGGGATCACAATGGCATCAGTATCAAATGTCTTCCATGTGCATTCGAAATGTCCTCCATGTGCATTCAAAGGAGTTTATGTTTGAAATGTCTTAAATTTGCCTAAAGACTTGTTGTATGAAGACGTCTTGATGGAGCTTCATGTTTACAACACATAAGGCTATTTGAATATAATATGACGTTTGTTAATTTTCAATTGAATTCATAAAAAAAAGAAACAAACGTCTTTGCCGTGAAAGGCTTTGTTTAAAAACGATGGGAAACACCATTTTGATATTGTATTATTAAGGTTTCATCTTTTGATAGATATTGCAATTGATTCAGGCTAAGTCAATTAAAAAAATTCTTTTGTAATTTCTCATTCTCTTTTGATTTTAATAATTGTAATTGAGCACTCCTTTCTTTAAGCCCACTAAAAAGAGGTATTGCAAAATTGCATTAGATTTCAATTGACTTAACACAAGGAAGGGAAAAAAAAAAGGGGAAAAAATGTTTTAAAAAGGGGAAAAGAGAGTGGGGGGTCAAAAGAATAATAATAAATAAATAAATAAGTACTGCCAATTTATAATGGGGGTATTAGACTAGGCCAAAAATGGTGATGAATAGTTTTAGACTAGGCCGAAAGGTTTTTGGTCACCATAGTCAAGTGGCGACCAAAAACCTTTTAGTCGCCACAATTTAATGGCAATTGAATTCTACTGCCATCTAATGGCAATAAATAAATTGGGTTGCCATTGGATGACTAGTTATGATTTTGGTTGCCATCTAATGGTAATCAATAAATTTAGTTGCCATTGGACGACTACTTATGATTTTGGTCATCATTTGATGGAACAAATAAATTTGATCACCATCAAATGACTAGTCATGATTTTGGTTATTGTTGATGGATTAGGTCCATTTTCAATCGCCATTCGAGATTGTTAGATGGCAATTGAATTATTCCTCAACTATCCAATGTTGACTGATTTTTGAAAAGGTTTTTGAAAGGTATGGGAATTTTTAAATGCAACTTTTGATTCATTTTTTAGCACCTATTTTTTCATTTGGGTTTTGTGTCTTTGGTTGCCCATTTACAACCATTGTGTGGAACCTTGGGTGAGTTGAAATGATTAAGTCCTTGGTGAAAGGTAACCTTTTTCACATCTTGTAAAAAAATTGGAACACCTTAAACCTTGACTTTTCAAAACTTTAATTGTTATTAACAATTAATGTTTGGAATGTCTTTGGGATTTTGGGCATCCAAGATTTTGACAATGTCATCAAGTATGCAATCAAGCAAACAACCATCGGAAGAACAATTTGATCGAAACCCCCCAAACACGTTATCCCACACATCATGTAGTAGTTATCCCCTTAGACCTTTGAGTGGCCAATCCTCAACCATGCACAAGTGAGGGGTTGTAGAAATTTCTGACATGGAGAACACTTCATCAATGTAATCTTGAAAGTGTCAAAGACTTAAGAATAATGATTTTAAACGGATTGCCACACAACGATTTAGGAAATTGTCATAACATTTTTCATGGAACACATAATGGCATACCTCAATAATGTTTTTATGAGCAAGCAAGGAACTAGCCTAGAAGTATAAGCAAGTCATGGAAAATAAATTTTTGGTAGGACTAAACGGTTCCCCACCACTATAAGAATTCATGGCTTTTCAAGTGGTCCAACTTGACTACCATGTCCATTTTGACTAAAAAATTGGTCAATTTGACTAAAAGCCCCTACTGGCTAAAGTGACATGTCTATTTTGATTGGTTTATTTAATTAAAATGGCCTTTTGACTACTTGGTCAATGTGACATTTAGTCAAATATGACAAAAAATGAACCTTTTTAGTCAAAATGGATAGGGTGTAGTCAAATGAGACATATTGTCAATTAATACCTAGTGTCACAACCCCACTTTGGGCTAAGTGTGAGGATGAAACTCACACTTCCAAAAGTGGGAACTTGGAGTCCTCCGCGACTCTCAAAAACTCAGAGCTCGATTGCAGGGGTCAAAACACCTCACATCCGGGTGTTCTTTATATCAATGGAAAGGTCTTGAGTGTAGATGTCCAAAATGGCCTTGCATGAGCCATTTGGACATTTGCAGCCCAAGTTACTGGCAGTTTGACTCTCGACCACTAAAAGTCGGGAATTGACCTCTTCCCAACGTCTAAAGAAGAAATGCAACATGGCATTAGAAAACTCTCGAAGAGAGCTATAACTTTGGTTCAGATCTCATTCCAATCGAAGGTTGGAGCCAGGAGATATGAGTTCCCAAAGTCCTGGGAGTCCAACCTGGGACAGTTTCGGGACTCTTCCTTGGGAGTCCCGAGAAAAAGTGCCATTTGGATGTGGCTCCTGCGGAGCAATGCAGAGAATACTATATGGGGGAAAGTGGTGGCTTCCCCCGAGTCCGGGCCGTGGTGAGTCAAGTGAGTCCAAGGTCGCCCGTGGCTTGTCCCAACACCAAATGACTGCATAATGAGTTTTAACCAACTTGTGGTTGGTTTTGGGTGTAGGACCGTGTGACAACATAATTGTCCCTCTTCCTAGTCTAATCCCGGGACTTCTAACACACCCCTCTTACCCCCTTTTAGTGTTGGAAGTCGGAAGCAGCTCCAAGTTCTAACTTTTTGCATTTCAACATACCTAGACCCTCAAGTGGGTCTAATAAGGAACTTAGGAGTGCATCATTTATAGTCAAATAAGACAAAATGTGTACACCTTTAGTCAAAAAATATGAAGGTGTAATAAAATGAAACATGGAGCCAAATAGGACATGTATAACAATACACAACATAAATGGACTACTATATCATCATCCCAAATACAATGTCCAGGCCAATTTGCTGCCATCGGTGTAAATACGGCCCGATGCACTCAAATTATGCAATAGAACAGAGCTTGTGCACGGATATAAAATGTACTTAATCAGGGCCATTTTTCTGCAGTGCTGTAGATGCTCTCAGATTGTATTCAAATTATCTAATAGAACAGATACTGCACATGGATGTAAACTACACTGCACACACCACTCCGTAGCTGCGGGTGGAGACACTATGGTGTACTCAATTATGGATCAGAACAGAGTTGCACATGGATGTAAAATGTGATGTATGGTAACCAAAAGACAACACTCTGATGAGGATGAGGATGATTGATCATTGATCATCATCATCATCCCCTGTGTACTCTCTAGCTAGAGACTGTAATGGGAAGACAATCTTCATGCAAGAATCCAAGATCATGACATTATCCAGGTCTAATTAGTGAGAGCTCAAGATCTTCAAAACATGACAAAATTGAATAGAAAAAAAAATCATAAAAAGTTTCATATGTCTCTCAAAACAGAGTTGCAGCAGTCTTAGGTACAAAGTGATGCAAATTGTTGTTCCAAAATCATCAAGAGAAACGTTCTAGACAATTGAGATCACAGAAGTCCATTCAAGAAAACATTATACCTATGTGTAAGTAGTTTCCACTCCTTGAAGAAAATGTTTTTCCTAAGTTACAGTAGTTCTGCACAATGTCTAAGCTTGCATGTTGTGCTGGGAGTAAGTGAAGGAAACTACTTCTTCAATTAGTAAACTTCTTCTTCAAAGATTCTTGTGTACTAGTAGTAGTCATGAGATCTATTGATCACCTAGCCTGCATGGCTTGGTCCTTACAGTGTATACTAGTGCACCAAAAGAAAATATTACATATAAAGGTTTATAAGTTGTAGGTAAATCACATATGGATAGGTAATTAGGAGGTAGGAAATTAAAGTAGGATAGGTAGGTAGGAAATTAACGTAAGGAAGGTAGGTAAAAAGGTAAGTAAATAAATGATAAGCCTAGATTAGCATAGGTACATACATGTGAGCCTACATGAACCTAGGTTATATCTTAGGTGAACCTATGCTAGCTTAAGGAGGCCTAGTTTGCATAGATTTGATAGTTAAGTAATGTAAAGGTTATGGTGTAAGTTATGCCAATGTATGTAAGGCTATATATAGTTAAGGCTTATCTAGGCCTACATAGCCTTTACAATGTATAACCCCAATAATATTGGCCCCTATGTATGCCTAGGTACCCCCTATGTACCCCCTATGTACCCCCTAGGTACATATATAGCTTTTACATAGGCCCGCATAACCTTGCACAACCATGCCCTACTTAGCCTTTATAAAGGCCCCTATGTAAGCCTAGTTAGGTAGCTACTACATAGACTTCATCTAGGCCTACATAGTGTGCATAACCTTTATATAACCTTACATAGTTCTTACCTATGCCTAGACACAACCTTACATAGCCTTACATAGCCCTTACATACTTCTTACCTAGGCTTATGTATAGCCTACATAACCCCTAAAATACCCTACATAGCCCTTATTAATTATGCTTAAATATCACCCCTAAGTAACGCTAGGTAGCCCAAAAATATAAATATTTCCTAACTAAGTCAACATACATAGCCTAACATAGCCCGTATTTAGACCTTACCTAGGCCTACATACCCTTACATAGCCTCAAAATAGGTTTAGGAAGCTCATACATACCTCCCACCTAGGCCTACATAGCCTAACATAGGCCCTTATTTAGCCCTACCTAGGCCTACATAGCCTACATAATCCTTACATAACCCTACATAACCCTTACATAGCCTTACATAGCTCCTAGATAGGTCTAACCAACCCATAAATACCTCCTACCTAGGCTAACATATATAGCTTAACATAGCCCCTACTTATACCCTATCTTGGCCTACATAGCCTACATAATTGCTACATAGCCTTACATAGCCCTTACTTAGACCTTACCTAGGCCTACATAACTTAACATAGTTTAGTATAATAGTTTAATATAACATAGCGTAAGTTAGTACTTATATATGCATGGGCTAATATATTATGTAGCCCGTGTTGGTATAGGTTTATAGCTTAGGCTAGTTAGTATAAAGTACATAGCATAGGTAGCCTAGCCTAGGTATCCTAGTTAGTTTGTTTGACCTTCTTACCTTCCTATGTCTCCATCTATCCTCCTATCTACCTTTGTAAATAGTGTAAAAGAAATTGAACATGTTTATTACAATATGTTTACAAATATTTTCACCTTATGAAAGCAGTGGTGTAATGGTAAGGACTTGACTCCTCAAAGCGAAGGTGAGGAGTTCAAGTCCCCACACTTGTAATCTAGGCCACTACCTTAGCTAGGTGGCCTAGCTACTTAACCTAACCTATTCATTAATTATCCATTACATTAATTATTAGGGTAGTTGGGTAGGTTAACGGGTAGGTTAGCTAACTAGTTAAGAATTAAGTAGGTGGAGGTAGGTAAATAATTTAAAATTAATTACCAAAAAAATTGCTAACCAAATTTTGAACGGTTAGTCAAAATGACCAAGTCCAAAAGACCATGTCAAAATGACCTACTCAAAATGACCCAGTCAAAACGGACGTGTTTAATACAACTGGTTAAGATAACTACCAATGAAGATGAACATTTGTCACTTTTGGGTTGTTTTCACTAGTTTTTCAAATAAAAAACCATGTCCACAATATTTCAGAATTCTTAAGTGTTTCCGGAGTGGTTTGAATGCAAAATTTTAGATGCAACCATAAACTTGTTGCAATGATGTGATGTCTTTTATCCACAAAAGGATAAGGCACATTGGACCACAAAGGTGGCGGGCTTGTGGGAAAAAATTTCATGGTGGGCCAAATTTTCAAAGAATTTATCAAAGAAGGCCAAATTAACACCATGGATGGAAAAAGGTGCTCGAAACCTTTTGGCCCAAATTGGAAGTCGTGTTGCCTTATGGATTCCAAACACAACATATGTGTTCCCATTGTTGGGTGGAAATAATTAGGGTGGATATGATGTGGGGCATAAGGTGCAAATCAAAAGATTTAATTACATCCCAAGCACAATTAAGTTGGTGGGGAAGACACCCAAGATAAATGAAAAGTAAGCAATGATCAGTGGAAGCGTTGGCATGTTTGTGCGAACATCCAAATGTCATCAAATTGTTTGCCATTCATGTAAAGACCATGGAGGCATACATATTGTGGTGGAATGGGGCACCTCTTCAAGAAATGTTGGATTAAAACATGAAGTACTTCACCATTATGGATAATTGAACCTTATTACTATAAGGGGGTCTAGATATGGAAGGGTGAACACAACTTGTCACCTTTAGATGAAATCATGTGAAATTAGCATGGGCGTTCATAAACATTATGAATGCAATACGTCATTCTAGAATTTTGCACAACAATTTGTCTGAGGGTAACATTATATTGCATTTTCCATTAAACAAATTAAATGTTGTGTACATGGGCATGTGTGATTGGGGTGAAGTTGAGCGTTTATAAGAGTTGACACCATCATTGTGTGGGTTTACAAAGAAAAAAAATGCCACCAACATAAGTTGGTAGGTTTCCTTACAATTGTTTTTTGTTTATAGCCATTTTTGGGGTGATCGTAAGGTGTTTCAGCTGCCTTAGGGTTTATGACAATCAAAACAGGTCTAGTTTTGGTAGTCCATGAACTTGCCATGGGCAACTTGAGAGTGCCTTTGACCTAATTTAGCCTTGGGTTGATGTAAGTTAATCCTATACTAATGTGATGCAAGGGTGCATTTGCGTCTAGATGTGCTTGTTGTGTTGTGACGAATGCATGGATGCAATGATAACCTTAAAAAATGCTTATGACTCTTAACAAAGAAAATGCACCCAATTACCATAAAATCACAAATAATTACATCCCTTCTTTGAAAAAAATTGACCAAGGCATTGATTGCCTTTAACAATGGTAGCAAACAAAACAAGACTAATGATGTGTGAAATCACAAAAAAGGTCAAGGTTCAACCAAATGCTTGAATAATTATGCGGTTATCCTATGATAATTTCACAATCAAAGTCTTATATTTTACCATGATTCACTTCAAAGGCCCCAACATTGAAATTGATTGAATTATAAAATTTATCAAGATATTAAATCTTATTGTTTCCATAATTTTAACAAGCTTATTGAATTTTAAATGTCACTTAAGGGAACTTGTGAAATAAGAGTATAATGGCTGAAACAAATCCTCCGCCTTGGCCACCATTAACAAGTTGGACAAATTTCGCACAACAAGATTTGTTTTATGGGGCTTAAATGCTACCCCATCATGCAGGGAACAAATTTTTTCGTTAATTACATAATGCCATTTTAATATAACAGGTTTTTTCTTAAAGGCTCTTTTTGCACTAAACAAATGAACCTTTCACCTAACTTGTCTTTAATTAGCCCTCCTTGTTACACAAGGGATTAGGTAATGACAAGGGTTAGGTTGATTTCATTATCACCTTTAGCATGATGAAAAATGTGAAGGACATGCATTAATTTTTATGCTCTCATCACATGTATACATGAATTGATATCCAAGACTAGAATTGATATCAATAGTAGTCATTTCATTTGCATTAAAAGAGACAAACTTGTTTCCAACCACACCACTTTAAGTTCCTTTCAAAACTTGTTTGCATATATAATCTTATGTTTCCCAACTTGTCCCCATTAGACCAATGTTTTGAATGGGATTGTTGAAAACACTCAATTGCATGAATAACTTTTGCATTGTTGTATATTCTATCAAGGGGGGGGCCCATGAATGAACAAATGAAAAATCAAAGCAAATTGGACAAGTTTTTCTCCCCTATTAATTTGAGTTTCACCAAGAATGATTTGTTGCAACAATATTTTAAGACCTTTGGCAAAATACAACTTTTGATTCACTAGAAAAAATCTTGTCCATTTCGTCATGTGTTTGTGACTAATGTGTGACAAATGTCCAAAACAACTCAATTTGCTACTACATTTGTACCAATCCTATATGGCACCTTAGTTGCAAGTGTTCATAGTTGCAAGTGTTCATAGTTGCATATACAATTAAACTTTAACAAATCGAAATTTTAGTCAAACATGCAACAACAATGTGTGACTACCATAAGTTTAAATGAAAATATTGATGAAAAATGAACATATGTCATCCATTATGGGTGGCATCCATTGATGGTTGACAACTAAGTTGCTTTTGCACCTATATTTGTAACTGTACATAAATGAAGTTAAGTGACATGTTACATTTTTGCTTTTACAATTAAAAGTGTATAAATTAATTTATTGGTTAATATGTTGTTGGAAAAGGTTATTAAATATAATTTAATAGGTAATTGAACTAAGCTAGTTAAGCCTAATAGGTTAAATTAAACTAGGTAGGCCTAGGGTAGATGCAATCTATTATGGTTCAAACATAGAAAGAGTCCCAATCCCAAAAGTCCATGTAAATGGAATTGAAATTAACATTAGAATGGAAACAAACATTGAAAACTAATATTGAATGTGCCTTATGTGGTGATTAATCAATAAATGAATTTCATATGAAAGGTTGCCCATCTAATTTTTTTTATATTATACATGTTAGGGGGAAAAAAATATCAATCTAACAAAAAATGACCAAGATTGGGACCTTTGAAAATAAGGCCCAAACTTGGTCATTCAAAAGTCAATAGTTATTTGTTGTAAATTTTTTCAATCCATATTTTTTTCCATCATGTATCATATATTGAGATGAAATCATAACAAAAAATGCATTTGAATGTTATTGTGAAGCCTAGATTATAATCCATGTGTCCACTTTAAAAGTCCATTACTATATGATTGGAGTATGTTTATCAAATTTCACCCTTTAATAATTATTAATTGAGGTAGGCCTAAAGGCTCAAAAGGTAATCTAAAACTTCAAAGTGTCGTGTGACATCATTTCAAATAGTTTCAAAGTAAGGATTTTTTTTCTTGTTGCCTTCCTTTCTTAACATTTGGACTATTTTGCCATAATTATATGAAAAATCCTTAATTACTTCAAGAATAAAAATACTAATACCTTTCATAATATTGGGTGCTAAACCTACCTCCATTCCAGGTCCCAACTAGTTCTTATTCAAGTTGGCAATTTTAATCCGTAAATATTTTTTTCAAATTGATGATTTTACAATGCATTTATGGTATTTGAATAAAATACACTTTGCAAAAGTCCATAAATACCCAAAAAATGAGCCATTATAGTTTGCATTTACCCCCTATGTACATGGGTAGCCTAACCTAGCTTACATTTTTAGTTAATTGGCTTAAGTTATCTATAGGTAGTAGTAGGCTAGTTAGTTAGGTTTAGTTAGTAAATTAAGTTATGAAGGTTAAACTTAGTTAGGCTAGGTAAGCTAAACTTAAGTAGTTTGTCATTTAAATTATTAATTAATTAGTAGTTAGGTATAGGTAATAAATAGGATAGCTACTATGTAGATTAATTATTTTGCTTTGTAGATATGTGATCGTGTTTTATATAAATTAATTAAGTTAAGTACTTAATTAATTAATTCAATACGCTAGGTAGTAGGTTGGTAGGTAAGTTAAACAAGAGGTATTTTATTGTGTGGACATGTCATAATGTTTTTTCATGAATTGATTAATAAATTAGGCAAGTTAGGTTGTAGGTAGTAAGTAGTAAGTAGTAAGTAGGATAGGTAGTAGATAACTACGAAAATTTGTAAATATTATATTGTGTGGTTATATTATAATGTTTTTCAAAGGATGTGATAGTGTTGAAGTGTTATAGTGTTTCCTTCCATTAGAATTTATCCATATCCTTTGTCTATAATTTCAAACTTGTAAATATATGGCTAGGAGTGGATTAGATTCATGGTATGCACTATAAACATAATACATGTGCCATTTTGGATGAACCAATAAAAAAGGTTTGACACCAATAAGATAGATAAGATCCTACCTACCTATTTAACTTATGTTGGGTAGCATATTTTAGCTTAGCCTAATATTGGTGCCTATTACAACCTTGCCTAGCCTAGTATAGATTATAACTAATAAATTATAATATTTATTTATTGTAATTAAAATTGATCCTTTTTGAACAAATGGCAAATTGCGACGTGTTTGTGGCCATTGGTTCCTTAAACTACCATGTGGTTAAATCCAAACCACCTTTAGTGGGACATTTGGTAGCATGTAACTATCCCAAATGTAGTCGTAAATGTACTTGCAAATTGGGGTCACACTAACCATCATCCATGGGAATCGATGAATTTTTTTGGCCTAGTTGTACTGTTTGTGACTACATTTTGAATTTCATGGCCATGTCATGTCTTTTGTGACTAACTATTTATGGCACTTGTCCAAAGCAACTAGGTTATTTCTAGTTGCATGTGTCCATTATAACTACAAATGAGTTGCAAATTCAATTGTTGATTTTCAATTTTTTTCTAGTGTTGGCAACATGAATGTTGTTTTTAAAACAATAATGTTGTCCATTTTTCACCCTTGGTATGGTTATTGAGCCCTTGCAATGATTTGTATGCTTCCATAAAAAATTCAATTTGGAAACAAGGAGTTTATTTCAGCCGTACATTAAGGTTTTAACCATCCAATCACAACATCATGATGTGAAAAATATTGGCATCCAAATACAAATAAACATTAGATTAATTTTAAATATGAATCCAAAGACTCAAATGTAAAATTTGAAACTTTATATTTAGATTATATATTCAAATGTGATGTCTAATTAATTTTCAAATTTTGAATTTCATAAATGTATTCAATTACATTAGTCATAGTAGTCAAACCGAACAATTCCACTTGGGTGCAACATTTGTCACGTGTACAATATATTGTTTGGTTTGACTAAATAATCATTTTAAAAATCATAATAGACATACCTAGTTTCGATGTTATTCAAATTAGACATAATTAGTGACTTGAAGTTAGTAACCTTTGCTTTATAATCAACTTAATCATAATTTGAATAACATAAAAATCACGTCTTGTAGAAGAAGTGTGAAGGATTTTGTCCCCAAAGTTAAATATAACTTAGAATTTTTTATTTGGTTAACATTGAAGTTTTGACATGATTTTTAACGGGACTAACAATGACTAGACCAAAAAATAGTCAAGTAGCAAACCTTCAATGAAAGTGAACATGATTTCAAAAACATTTATTGGCCATTCAATACATATTACACACATACACAATGTGAAAAAAACTTAAGGCTTTGAAGGTAATTGAAGTTCATTTTGTTCATAGTGAAATGATTGATGTTGAGACTAGGATGTAAACAACAAACTTTCATTGCACAAAGATCACAAAAGCTCTATGATCATAGAATGGCAAATAGAAATCAACATTGCCAAGTGTCATTGATGAGCGCCTCATGAATGGCAATGGAGTTTTGGTGTTTAGTGTCCACAAGTTAAAACATCATGAACAAAAAATAAGGACAAAAAATGAAGACAAAAATCAAATTATCAAATTGATCAGGTTTCAAGCTTTAGTTTTTTAATTCTTAAATGTGATGACACTTTTGATTAATGTGACTTGTGAGGCTTGAATGATTTGGGATTTCGAACATTACACAAATAATATTAAATTCTTAATGAATCATGATTCATGAAACTTGAATGATTTGTAGATTTATAAACTTAGGATTGTGAGTAATCTATGAACAATCTATGAACAATATGGAGACTTATTCATTCAGGATTGTGAATGATCTGTAAAGTAGTAGATTGTAGATTCAGTTGATGAATAAATCAAGATCAAGAGTTGCAACGTGCAATCTTAAGGGCCATTTTTTGAACTCAAGAAAACTTACAGTCACAATGATCTATCAAATTGTCAGGTCCCAATGTCACACACACAAAATACAAGAACCCAATACACACTTGAGAACTTGATACACATTTGAAAATTTGATAATGGTTCCAAACACTAGAAAATAGACTCACAAACCTAGGTAGGAGTCTAGAAGCTTGAAGTGTTGAACTTTGAAGGTTAAACAACCATTTTTGAATATTATTTGTACCTACTCAAACACAAAAACAAAATATGCAACATTTGGATTCCGAAGATTACATAAATAATTTTTATTTGGGATCAATAGTTGCATGACAACATTTGTACGTCAAGATCTCAACATTGCTATTGCAACATTTAGACCTTCAAAGTTCAAGGCTCCAACTTCGTAGCTCTAGAATCAAAATTGCATGATGGCAATGTCGCACAATTTTGTTAATATTCCAATTCATTTGTGTTGAATAATTTGCAAAATTTTGATTCTTAATGAACATTGAGCAACATAATGCCTTTAATGCACCATGCTAATATTGGTGAACCCTATAAAAATAAAATTAGTGGAGGTGGTGAAAATGGATTGCAATTTGTGAGTATAGGAGGTGAATGTTTTCAAGAGTAAGGAAATAGTGGTGCAAATGGAGGAAGCATGAAGTAGCCACACTATGAAACCTTAAGTTTTTGAGTGTAAGATTTGCCCTCTTCATTTGAACCATCTATAGTTGAGTTCACATTAAGAAGTCTATTACATAAAATTTCAATGGCCATGGCCATGAATGGTATAGATGGATTTGGCAAATGACTTCATTTAAATGTTATAACTTTCACAGTCATTTTTTTATTGAGCCTTTTGATAAAATTTCACACAAAATGAAAACGATGGTTTGGACCACAACCCAACAATTTATGTTTCAAAAGCAGAACTATAGGTTTTCCATAAAAATAAATAACTGCCCAACTATAATGTAAAGACTTCTTAAACATCAACTTCTAGAGATTAACATAGTTCATTCACAAAGTATATGTGTGGGTAAGAGCCTATGTAGTAGAGGATGAAGTCCTAAAAAGGATTGCCTTCACTAAAAGTTGTAACTTTCATTCCAACCTAGAAACATTTTCAAATGAAAGGAATTCACCCCTTTGTGGCGTGATTTGACTTGTAGTTACAATTGTTTTGGGCCATATGAAAGGCCCTAGTGAATTGGCACCCACTAGTGCACCATGAAAGATGGATGATAAATGGTCTATAAACAATTTTATGTTGTGTTTTAGTTCTTTAAATATCCATGATGGTTAATTTAATTATTTTTTTAAACTACCCATAAGCATGTTGTTAGTAGGTAGTAAAAACAACCGTTACATATGTATAAACCATCTACTTACATAGTAGTTACCTATTTTCTTACCTAGTTACTTATGTATGAGACCTATTTCCTCCAAAATTGGTTACTAAGGTGAACCAAATATTAACTCAGTTGAAGTTCATCCACAACTAAATGATAATTGTCATCCAACGAATGGTGCATTGGTGTGTGCCGGTTCATTATGGCCCATATGAAGCCTTTTTTTCCCCCCCTTAGCATTAAAAGCAAGTTCTTTACTTTGTATGTTGGTTGATTCATAAATTACCACAATACAAAGTCCTTGAATTTCAATTCACAATATAAAATTCCCAATTTTCTTTCCCCATACTTATGATTACTTATTTTGAAGACCATGTTATCCTTGTCAAAGCTTATTTTAATATCCTAAGGTTAAATTACCTTATAAAATACAACTTTCCAAAATACATTCAACTTTGTTTTCATACTCAATTGGGTTCCACCAAAAAAATCCTACAAATGATTATATATTTTCCAATAAATACTAGACCACTATTTTTGTGGACAATAAATTTGTCCAACAACATTGATGCCATTACATTGGACTCCAAATATTGAACAAGACCTTTCATTTTCAACTTTGTGCATGTTGTAATTTCTTGACACTTAAAATGGACAAATGTAGTGTTGACCTAACAAATTATGAAGTCATGATCTTTATTTGTTGCTAATGTTTACTGTTTGCTAATCGTCATCATGCATTCATATCTTTTAGGTGGCACCTCTGAAATACATGGTTATAAGTTAGGCTATTACAATTGGATGGTAACCTTACATAGATATTATAAATAAGGATGAAAATCCATCATTAAAAAGTACAATGCATGTCAAAACAAATGTAAACACATTAAAGGAAAACCAAGACAATCAAAACAATAGTAATGAAATGGAAGACGTATTGTTAAAAGGGCATCCTTTGTCACAAATCAACTAATGATGGAGGTGCACTAGCTGGTATGGGTGGAAAAGATGAAAAGCTGTGAATAAGCATGGTAGCCTATTGAAGAATCGCAATGATTTGCACACGTTGTAGGGCTATCAACATTTGTTGCCTATAATAAGATATAAAAATTGAGGGTACTAAGGAGGTTTGATGATGGCAAGCTATATTGGCATGTACATAAGAAGTAAAAAAGGAATCAAAATGAAGATGGAAACAATTATAGGTTTCAATGGCGAGGGGAATGAACTCATTTCCTCGCGTTCGTTTTGGATAGGATCGTGCTTTGTTTTGAACAACAATTGTTATTGCATGTGTTGTTGTCATCAAAGCACATTGCACCAAATCTATACGAGTTGGATCAACAATGATAATGTTTTTTAGAGTTCAAAAATTGTTTTTGGTGATGATAATATCCATTCGTTTTCGTGTCTAGTGGAGAAAAAGGTGAGAAACCTCCTTTGTACATGAGTTTAACTTTTTGATGCGATAGTTGCAATAATATCTCAAAGCGTATCATGGGCTGCAATGCACTCACTCCCACACGAACAACGTAGCAAAGGGATACCCAAATCATTGATGGCATGACCACATTGACATCATGAAAGATGCACAATTGTAGGATGTGGTATATCAAGATGAATATAAAATGTTGTAAGAAATTCGGTGGAAGATAAACAAAATGAAGGGGTGTTAGGGTGAATTAATAACTAAGCCCCTGTTGTTAGACCTGCATAAGAATGAAGATGTGTTCGCATAACATTTGAAGGAACATTTGCTAGAAGTGAAGTAAATTTTTGCATTTGTGTAGTTGGTCCATAAAAAAAAACTACATTTGAGGATAAGATTGCACCATTAGACTTTCGAAAGGTAAGACATGTGATTGGACAACATTAGGTAACATTGCATGGGTATCTTCTAGTGTGATTTGGTAGAAACAAATGTTAGTTTTTACATGTGCCATTACATCAAGAAGAGTTGGTGATTATCCTAATGGAATTGAGAGATTAATGTAAGAGTGATCAAAGCCCAACATCCTAAGAAGGCGAGGGTAGCACATTGGACCATTAAAGGAAGGCTTAACCCCCTTGAAGAAGTAGGAAGAGTGACCTAATGACAAGCTAAATGACCCACTATGGTGCTAAAGGATCCTAACTTTAATAGCTTCTCCAACATAACTATGGTGGGTAGCTGCAAATTATAGTGTTCATAAAATCATGTAACAAGCCAATTTTTCTACACTTATATGGGTTCAAATGTATGGTGCATGTATTTATAATTATTAATTTAAAGGGACTTAGTTTAACAATTCTAATTACATTTATTTGTGAAAGAAAAAATAAAATCATAACAATATAAACATTTCAAATGAAGGACTTAATTTGACCCCTTGAAATGTAATAATACACAAAGGGTGTGCATATGGATTTACAATTTCCAAATTTTGCATTGATCGAGTAATTTATTAGTTTTTTCATTTCATAAATGTAATGGGAAATTCAAAATAAAGGTTTTTAAACCATTTTCAAGATGACATGGAAATATAAGGACTTTATAAAAAAATTTATGAAATAACTTTATGAAGTCATTTCAGACATGATTTTTATGGAATTTATATATGTATTTCCATAACCCTTAAATTTTAAGATGTTTAAGAGGTGCCCATGTAATTACTTTTAGGATAAAATGAATATAAAATGTTGTCACATTTTGGTCACAATTAAAATACATTGTAAAAATGTATTATTAAAGAGTTTGCATGTGCCCTTTTTGGTCCACCTTAGAGTTTTTTTACCTTGGTACAAACATCAAAATCAATATAATGCTCCAAGATACATGTTGATGGAAATACAATACACTATAAAGAGTTCGGCCATTAGGGATAACAAAACGAAACATTGCAAAGGCTACTTGAGGATCTACAAACATAGGAAGGTTATTGATTATGATGAGGTTCTCTTGGAGCACCTTTGATTTGAAGGATTCCACAAATGGAAAAAAATCCATTGGAACATTTACAATAAGAATTTAAGTGCAAGAAAACTTGGAGGAAGTGATATAAACTAGTTTAACTAGGTTACACACTTTGTCAGTTGCATTGAAAGTTCTAATGCTCCAAACTCCTTTTGTAATTGCAAAAAAAAAGGTAATGACGCGCTCCCAAGCTCCTTGATAGACTCAAATGTAAGTTTAAAGTGAAAACAACGAAAAAGCAAGGAGTTGGGGACATGTTCCTTGGTTTGTTGCACTTTGGGGGGTAGCGGGGCGTGCTGGAGCTTCGGGATGGGATTAGAAAGAATGACAAACACTTAATCATTCACATGGACCTACAAAAAACCAAACAACAAGTTGGTTAGTGCATAATTTGAGCACTTTTGGTGCTAGGACAAGCCATGGGCAAACTCGGATTCATAAAACTCACAACGGCCTGGACTTGAGGGAAGCCACCACCTTCTCCCTTATAGTATACTTTGTGCCTTTCCACGAGGCCCACATCCAAATGGCATTTTGTCGTGAAAGACCTTTGATTGAGATGACGTCTAAAGAAAAGTTGTAGCTCTTATCAAGAACTTTCCAATGGTATGTTGCACGTCACTTACACGCAAGGAGATCGGATGGATTTTTGACTTTAGTGGTCGAGAGTCAAATTGCCAATAAAAATCCAATGATATAAAAAACTCTTCAATCCAATGGCTTTTGACCCTGTAATCGCTCCTTAAAGATTCGGGAGTCCATCGGGACTCCAACTACTAAAGTGAAAATTCACTTGGGGGTGTGAGGGTTCATTCTCTCACACTCTCCTACACTCCTAGGAGTATTAGATGTGCCTTTTGGGCTTCCCTTTTGTTCCCCACTCTTGCAAGCCCTTACTTTGGTTGCAAGCCCAAGGTTAGGGTTGTGATAGGTAACACGTTTGAAGTGGGACCAACTATGTGTGTATCATTTGCCAACGAAGGAAAAAGACAAATAAGGTGAGCTATTATAATAGGACCAAGAGTTAAAAAATGAGCTAATGCAAACAACATTTTTCCCAAAGGATCCCCTTGTTGTGTACCAAACTTGAATGAAATGACAATGAAATCTTTATGCTTAAAAACCTTTGAGAAATATATTGGAGATGGGTGTGTGTAAAACCAATGAACAAATGGGAAAATCTGATTTAAGGTGCCCATACAAGATTGTAACTCTTGAAAAATGGCTATTTGAGATATTGAATTAAATGTGTTTCGATCATCCAGCTGTAATACCACCCACTTTAAATGTAGATCCAACATAACTTTAACTCCATGAATCATTGTCTTGCACTCATTTGGCATTGCCACCCCAAATTGGTGTGGATTAAAATGCTTTGCAAATGTATCCAAATGAACTTAATAGTGAGTGTGTAGGTGATTAATTGATAAATCACCTTTCCAATCATGATGGATCGAAAGCTTTCGACTTGGTTTTCCAAAGCTAATAATTGTGATGCAACAAATGAACGTGATACTAATGGAAAAACATGACCATAAGTGACATGTTCGCATATTTAAAAAAAAGAAAAGCCATTAGTAGAATTATCAAGGACAAAACAATCTCATAAAAGCTGATACACCATATTCGAAGGACCATTGGATGAAAGACGTGGAAAACATGTCAAAGTAGAAATAAATGCTTCTTTATTCAAAAAATAAGATCCATTTTTGGATGAAAATAGTTGACAAAAGGGGGGAAGTCAACTTCAGCTAATGAATGAAAATGGCAAATGGATGTAATGGTTTTATCTGTTGGGGTTGTAATAATGTTGGGGTTAATGCATACACTGGTCAAACATACTCCCCAACATGAGCACGTGCCCATGTGTGACGCAATTGTGTTGATGGAAGTGGAGTAGGATTTGGTGCCATTTTTGAAGATCTTTGGGAAGCTAATGCTTGTGTTTTAATTGCATTTTTTTCTTATAATGTCTTCCAATCCCTTACCATGTACATTACGTAAACATGCGTGAGTCTTTTGGTGGCCTTTCTCACCACCTTATGATGGAAATGACAAACACCAAGATTGGAAGAACAAACATGCATGCCAAGTTGTTATGTTAGATGAATTGACGACCAACTGAAATAAAGGATGTGTAAAACATGTTGAATTTTGACATGGACAACATATGGGATATGATGGTATGAGCTAGGGTGTTGTAAACCAAGATGGAAAGCATCGATGATATCTAATGGTGCAATCCATGTCCAAGTAAAAAAAACAAGAGAAAACATTAAGGCTGAAAGCATTGGCACCTCAAAAGCTAATGATTGCATGTGTGTGGTGCATGATGTTTGGTGATGTGCTAAACTTGCTCTTGCTACATATAAGCGACCACAGCCAAGACAAGGAACACACAAATGTTGTTTTTGGGATGGATGGGCACTTGGTGGAGGTAGAAATGATTAAGGAATAACCCATGGTTGATGAGGTTAACAAGGTGTGGAATGTGGGGAGAAACTAAGTGCAATTGGAGAGACTGGATGAAACAAAATAGATGCGATGGGAATCATTGGGTGAGAGGGTGGAAAAGTTTCATGATAGTGCATACAAGTCATCACAATATCAATATCCAATTGTGATACTTATTGATGCTTTGATGATGGTGAAACTGTAGGGCTTGCCATGCCTATACACACTAATGAATGTAGCCTTAAACCCTAAACCTCGATTGTGAATGAGAACAACTTGGCTTTTTTGTGTGTACTTTCTTTTGCTCACTCAATGGTGGCTCTTTCCATTGATTCCATTTACCCTAAAAGCCCTTAAAGATGGCTAAGGTCCCACACTCTGACCTTCCTCCGAAATCAGAATTGTCACCACTAACAACCCCCTTTTAGTTCTACATCTACCGAACTTTCTTAAAGAACCACTGCAGTGGACTAATTACCTTCATAGGAAGGCTTTTTACAAAAAACAGAGTCTACTTCAATGGCTATGTACATACCTGCTACTATTAATGGGCTTTCCTATCTCGCCTGCACCAAAGTATGGGGCCTTGCACACATTCTTTCTTTTTCTTCAACTAGTGGGTGCCCGTGACCTTTGGCCACTGTGAAGTCCCCCTCATCCTCCACAACATTTGCCAAAGCATATGGGATAAAAGTGAGGTGCTTATATGTAGAACATGTTGAGGAACGCATTGTGAACTTGGGGAACATATTGGGAACCCATTAGGAACTTAGAGGGAACACCGTGAAAACACATTGGGAAACAGGGAAAAATGGAAAAAAAATCCTTCCCGCCCCCCAAAACTTAAAAGGAATAAAAGCAAGGCACCTTGGGCCTTCCCATTGGCCGAAATTTTACTGTCCGTTCGGCTTTGGCGGACCTGCAGGGATTCTCCCGTGCCCAGCCCGCCCGTGGTGGCCACCGTCACAGCCAGTCAGCCCCTCTCCTGTGCCCAACACGCACAAGACCTACAGGGACTCTCCCGTGCCCAGCCTGCCCCTGTTGGCCACCGTCACAACCAGTCAGCCCCTCTCCCGTTTTTGCCGGACCGAGCCCGGTCGCCCGGACTTGCACACCCGAGCTCCGTCACGGACACACGGATGTAATGAAGTTATATATAAGATACGAACCTTTTAACTCTACAGAAAACAAACTACATGGACCAAAAGGAAGCGGACATCTCCCTTGCTCCAAAACGGACCACAAACTATCGATTGCTGTAAC